>PVKZ01008314.1:0-16727 GCA_004027375.1 Macroglossus sobrinus
GGTTGCCTTGGATATCGAACCGCAGAACATTCCAGTTCCTTATATGACCCAAAAATGCAGAAGGGTCCCGGGAGGTCACCTATCTGCAAGGTCAGATTAGTTTAAGCAAATGGCTCAAGGGGCCCAGGGCAAGTCAGGGCATGTCAGGGCAACTGACCTTATGCTGTTTATCTGTTTATCCTATCAGATAGCACAGGGCTAGGCAGATTCTGTCCCAAGACGAAGTTGCCTAGATCTCAGGTATGAGAGCCTTGATAAGAACAGCTCCCGACAGATTTTAATTGTTACTTTCTTTTTTTATTTAAAATAATTTTTTCTCAGCTGGTATATGGATGCTGTTTGATTAAAGACACAAAATCGATACCTGTTAAAAATTTGAAGAATTTAGCATAAGACTTTTTGATGCAGTTTCAAGAAAACTTTCTAACTATATTCTCTATTTAAAAAAAATGATCACTATTACAATATCATCATTATCTCCTATCTCAGGATCAACTAGACTTCCTTTTAAGTTGAAACTTTTGAATAATAAGATGTCCAACTCTGAGTCAGAAATATGCTAAAATGCCAAACACTACCAAGGAAACATTTTATACTCTTTTAACTCTAAAAATTTACTGTTCAACTTGTACTTTTTGCACTCTTTGACTCCCTCTTACTTGATAATGACTTTCTAATCTTCCATGGCTTCTATTATGGATAATGCATTTTTATACATAGTTAGCCAATTTGGCTACTATCATTTTACTTGAGAAAATAATCTAGGATTAAGCTATTGCCTTATCACAATTATGAAAAACATTTATATTCATAAAATTAATGTATAGCTAGTCCCCCTCCAATTAAATCTCTCTATATGTAACTTATATTGATGCTATATTTTGACATATTCTGTATATAGAAATATCAAAGATTTTTTAATTAGAAGGGAGAGTGAGAAGTCTTTGATAAATGCAAAGTATTGAGACCTTTTAAATTAGATCTCAAAATTATAAACCTTTGCTCTATTTCATTATCCTTAGTGATAAATGGATTTGGTGAACTTTAAACTAGATTTATTTTAAAAATAGTATGAAAATTGGTTCAATAATTAATAAAAATTAGTTGTGCAGTCATAGAACTTTTGTGGTTCATTTATTTAGCAATATTAAAACTGTAAAGATTGTATATTACACTACACACTCAGAAAAAGATAAACAAGACATCACTTTTAATTTTCAGGAGCACAAAGTCTACCAGGGAGTACAAACAAATATATGAAATACATGGGAAAAAGCTAATACAGTAGGTATATGTAGATATGATTTCCCGTATGTTTTAGATGGAGAACACAGCATGTGATTTGAATACTGAGGATCAATTTGAGTCTCCATGAAGAGAGAAAAAAAGATGGGCAATCTAGGCAGCAAGAATAACATTTACAGAGGCATCAAGGTATAATATAGAATCGTATGTATTTTTTAAAAATTAAACCAGATATTTGTACATGTTGTTTGGAAGGCTTAATCTTGCTAGATGGAAAAATAGGTAGATAGATTGCATGCAAAAGTTGAAGGGCTGTATGCCATGCTACTTTATTTGGATTTGAGAAATAAAATGACAACATGATAGAAGTAGAACATCTGAAGAAAAATTGGAGATATTTAATAAGAAAATGCAATGTGGAATATTTGCAAATGTAAACCTGTTCGAATTTCCTACTCAGTCTTCAAAACTAAAATACACATATACTTAAGTATTTGAAAATAATTCTGACCTTCACAGTCAAAATACTAAATGTTTTTATTTTGTTTTGTTTTGTTTTATAAAAAGTAAAGTTAAATGTACATAATTTTGATATGTGGTTTCCAGTTTTGGTTTTTAATATCAGAGATGCAACAATTTGTAGTTTATCATTTGAGAGAAAATTGAGATTTCCTAGGTCAATATAATTAAAAACATAAAATAAAACAAAACATTCCTCTTAAAGGAAGAAAAATACAAAAATAAGTAAAAGGAGCAAAGTATTTTCTTTCAAAGTGAGAAAAACAATCTAATATTCTAAACTTTGAAAAATACTGTGCACAGATTTTATTGTGAGCTCTCTGCTTTCCCTCATTGCAATATACACAAACATTTTTTAAAAGGAGAAAGTTTACAAACAATTTAAGAGTATGTTGTGTTAAATTACTAAAAATAAGTAGTTTTAAATGATTGAGCAAGGAATATGAAATTAAATAAAATATTACTTTTTTTCTAAAAGTAATAAATGGAACATATAGGCTTGGTTATATTAATTAAATTTATAATAATAATATCAGGAAAACTAAAAATAATACATACATCTTTCATGACTCCAAGTAAAAAAAAATAGCTATGTTTATAGAAAGCAAGGTAAACCAATATATGTGGAAATGCCACTTTAAGTTAGAATCTATAGAAAGGATCTGGATCTCACTAGAGATAATCTCTCAAAAAATTAAAACAAAAACATGAGAGAAGTAAAATTGTAGTTTTAAAGAGATACTTGTCAATCGTAAGGTCAGAGTAGGCTCTTGATTGCAATAGGCTTCTCTTTCCATTACAATAGTTCATCAACTTTAGAATCATTCTTTTAAATAAGATCTCTTCTTACTAAAACAGCAATAACAAACAAACAAAATACCCAAACAAACACACACTAGAAAGCTGAAAATGAAAACTTAAGTGAATTAAATTTCAGAAAGTGACAAGCTCTTCTTCTTAGGAGCAAAGGGAAAGTCTCATGTGGCTCTTCTTATCTCTGGAGGAGCAGCAAAAGAAGGGGAATTTACTATACCTGGGACAAGAAAAAACATGCCAACTTTTATCTTGTGGTTAACACTAAAGAAGAGGCACAAGACTAGCACAAGCTTTTTAAAAAAATTATTTTGAAGCCATTTGCTCCCAACTCAAGAAATTAGTATAAGATGTATAGTAGAACTGAAAACAAAAGCCCAAGCCATAAAGCCTCTAGGAGAAGACATAGAATAATATTTTCAGTCTTTGAATACATACAGATGTATTGGATAGAATACAAAAAAGATTAATCATAAAATAAAAACCATATATTTGTTTCCATCAAAATTAAAATTTTTTTGATCAAATACAACTATTAAAATGAATAGTCAAGTGTTTGCAACAACATGGATGAATCTTGAGAATATCATTCTAAATTAAATAAGTTAGATGGAAAAAGCAGAGAACCATATTAATTTCACTCATATGTGGAGTATAAAACTGAGAGCAATAAAAAAAAAGACCAACAAAAACTCATAGACACAGACAACAACATAGTGGTTACCAGAGGGAAAGTAGGGAGGGGATGAGGTAAAAGGAGTCAAATACATGGTGACAGGAGGAAATTTGACTTTGGGTGGTGAATACGATGCATTACACAGGTAATGCATTATGGAATTATTCACTTGAAACTTATATAATTTTACTAAACAATGTTATCCCAGTAAATTTAATTTAAAAATTGACATTTACAAAGTAGGCACAGGATGTAAAGTACAGCACAGGGAATATAGTTAATACTATTGTAATAACTATTTATAGTGCCAAATGGACACTAAGCTTTTTAGGAGGAATCATTTTCTAAGTTATATAAGTGCCTAACCATTATGTTGTACATCTGAAACTAATAATATTGAATATCAGCTGTAATAGAAAAATATTTTTTAATTACTTAAATAAAATTTCAAAAAATAAAATGAACAGCAAGTTATTGAAAAGAAAAACTATTTTTGGTACATGTATAGAACTATCCCCAAATAGATTAACTGATAAAATAAATAGGTAACACAACAACAAAAAGGTAAGTGGAAAATAAGTATATGAAAAGGTGTTCCATGTTATTAATATTTAAATCAAAACCATATTAATCACCATCTCATTCATACCAACTAGAATGGCTAAAATAAAAAGACTAACACCAAACATCGGCATGAATATAGATCAACTGAAACTTTCATATATTGCAAATTGGACTGTAAAATTATACAACACTTGGGAGAAAAGTCTGGCAGTTTATTTTTAAATTGGACATAAATTGAACTCCATTCCAAGGTGTTTGCTCAAGTGAAAACATATGCCCATCAAAAAATAAAATAAAACAGGATGTCAAGATATTCACAGCAGCTTAATCCACGTATCAGTTTTCCAGAGCTGCCATTAAAAAAATATCACAGACTGAATGTCTTAAAAGACACTTATTTTCTCATAGTTCTGGAAGCTTGAAGTTAAAAATCAAAGTGTCAGCAAATTTGGTTTTTTCTGAGGCTTCTTTCCTTGACTTGCAGATATCTGACCGCCTTCTCACTGTGTCCACACATGGTTTCCTCTCTGCCCATGCAACCCAGGTATCAATTTTATATGTCCAAACTCTTTATAAAGATACCAGTCAGATTAGATTAGGGACCCCTTATATGCCTTCACATTAACTTAATCACTCGTTAAAGGCCATATCTCTAAGGACAGTCATTCTGAACTATTAGAGGTTAGGGCTTCATTTGGAGAGACAAAATTCAGGCATAATGATTCACTTTTCCCCAAAACTGGAAACAACCAAATACCTATCAACAGGAGAATGGAAAAACTAATTTAGGTATATTTAAATAGTATGTTATATATGCAGCTATTAAAAGAAGAAGATAGTGTAATACATATGTAGATGAATCTCAGAAATGTCATATAGACTAAAAGAAGATAGACACAAAATACACATACTATGTGATTCCATTTTTATGACATAAGAACAAACAAAACTAATATTTGATGTTACAAGTCAGAATAGGGTTGTTTATGCAAGTTTGGAAACTTGACTGGAAAAGGGTATTAGAGGACTTTCTATATCTTGTTTTGAGCTGTGGTTACATGTATGTATAAAATCTTCAAAACTCATTGAAGCAAGAAGCTAGGATTTTATTACTTTATTGTACACAAATTATACTCTATAAACATCACAGATTTTATATTGAATATTCCTATTACAATAAACCTTAATACATTTAAAATAATTGAGCTCAAGTATCTTAAAAACAAAAGGCATTCGGATTTAAAATACAAATATGCATAATGAATATATGTTTAAAAGAAATTGACAAAGTTTTTAAGTAAAAAAAATGTCAAACACTATAGCTACCACAAACATACAGAAAAAAGAGTACAAAATAATGTTTATTATATTTTTTGTTTCTTTTGTTTACATGTGTTTTAGGTAGAAAGCAACTACAATAGAAGTTTAAAAAAGGGAGTAATACATGTTTTCTAAAAGCAGAAGTTAATGAATTAGAAAGAAAAAACAGACAAGAAATAGTTATAAGTGATTGTTTAAAAAACATTAACAAAAGTGGAAATAATCAAAGAAAAAGAAGAATTATTTTGGCTTTTGATACAAATATATTTGAAAATAAATGTAACAAAATATTTTAGAAATATATAAATTATTAAAATTGATTCAGGAAAAGTTATAAAACCTTAAATAGATGACTCATCATTAAAAACAAATAGAGAATGTTGACAAAGAATGTTCTCTAAAATGTCATATTCATGTGATTTCTCAAGTGAACAATTTCAAATTCATTGAACAAATAATTTTGGTATGATTTAATTCAGAAAGAAAATGAAAGCTACCAATGCCCCTTACAAAGTCAGCATAACCATGATAAGACAACTGTATCAGAGGCAAAACATTATCTACCTACTCAGATTCTGAACTGCACTGCTTCTATAGTGTTTCTGATGTTTTTGACTGGCCTGGAATACAAGTCAAAATCCTAGGTTTTCTCTAGTCTGCCCCACAATCTTGGCTTGGCCTATCATGTGACTACACTCTTCTTAAGTTCTTTTATGAAATGGTACAATTTGAGAAAAGTATTTTTTTGTGATATGAATGTTGGTCAGTGGAAAATGAGTGAGATTTAATACAAAATAAATCCTTTCTCTATTTTCCCTCTACAAACTTTGAATGGTGTTATGACCTGAACTGTGCCCCTCCAAATTCCTATGTTGAAGTCCTAACCCTTAGCATCTCAAAATGTGACTGTATTGAGAGATAGGTTTTTTTAAGGTGATTATTACCCTAAAGTGAAACTGTTAAATTGGGTCCTAATCCAATTAACTGATGTCCTTATAAGAAGTAGGAATGTGGAAAGACACCAGGGATGAGCATGCAGAGAAGAAAGATCATCTGAAGACACGGTAAGGAGGCGTGTAAGCCAAGAAAGAGGCCCCAGAAGAAACCAAATCTGCTAACACCTTGATCATGGACCACTATACTCCAGAAGTGAGGGAAACTAAGTTTTTATTATTTATATTAGGCTGTGACATTTTATTATGGCAGCATAGCAAACTAATACATATGACCAAATATACTTTCTAAGCTACCTGCTATGTCTCTCTCTGCCTGGCTTGTCTTTAAGAAGTGGCTAACAATAACCCATGACATCATGTCACTTATTTATATGTTTTTGTCTGTTTCTTATTGTTTCCTCACACTTACTAACTTAACACTTCCTAATTAAAGTGTCAACATTTTCATCTTTGTTTTAGACTCTTCTTCTTAATCTAAGACAGCAAGCTGCTAAAGGTATGATTACATTTACATTTTTACATAAAACATTAAATAATTAACCTTTGATTTTAGATAAAAGCTGAAATATATCATGAATATATACATATATTCACATATAAAAACAAATGTATATAAATATAAGCCTTTATCTTGTTTAATATAGAATACTTAATACATTCCTATTAAAATCAATGAGATAAAGAAGGAGAAGAGAAGAAAAAGAAAAATCACATACCATGCAATTGATATTATTTACATTGCTCTGGAAGAGTTAATTGATTAATTAAAACACACACAAAAAGTGAAGTCACAAATACTAGCAAGCAAAAGGCAAAGTTATCATTTCCTGAGCACTAAATTTTTATTATTATTATTTTTTTAATTTGGAAGACCCAAGATACTGAAAAAGTATTAAATATAAGGTTTTCTGGTAATTTTTCAGGTACCCAAAGTTATATATATATATATATACACACACATATACACACACACACAAGAACAATTTAGAAAATATAGTGAAAGGAAATAAGCACAGGATAAGAGAAATAGAAAAAAATTATAGAAATAAACATAAAAATGCATGTTTGCACTTACAGGTGGGAAATATTAAAACTCTATTAGAAGCATATGAGAAGACAAATAATTAAAAAGATAGTCCATGTATTTATACTATTTAAAAAATATCATTTAAACAATTACAAAGTTAAAACCAGATAATTGGTTTAGAAGTGGAATTCTAAAAAACAAAAGGATATTTAATATATACTAAGGTGATCAGTGAAGAAATGCAAATTATTAAATAAACTATATTGAAAAGATTAGTTACCACTTAAAAAAATAAAATTAGAGCTCTGTCATTCTCCTTAGAATAAAATAAATATCAAGTGGACCGAGTATCTACACATACAAATAATTTTATGAGGGTCAAAAATTGATAAAATTGTAATTTTGTATAGATAAAAAAGTTTCAAGGCATAACTCAAATTTCAGAATCATAAAAAAATAAATTTTATGAAATAAAAATTGAGACTTCATATTTAGCATAGTATAGTAAAAATTTTCAAAAGTGATCTTTAAAATAGGGAAATATTTACCACACATATGACCTTAAAGGACTTATTTTTTTCTATTATGCATAGATTATTTATAGCACAATACGTAAAACATATGAACAAAGGATATGACAGACAGTCCTTTGAGGAAATAATTGAAATGTCAAAATGGACAATTGTTTATTCTCTTTTCCTGCTGTGAGGAGCAGGAAAATGACAAAAATTCAGCTGATGAGCAGTGTATCAAGGGAAAGGAGGCAGCAAAGAAGTAGCCTCCTTCCTACTCTTTGACATGATGGTATGCCATGTGTGTATCCATGTGGGTCAAGGAGTCACCACAAAAAGTAGCTAGGCTTAATATATTTGCTAATATTTTAAGATAAAGGGCTACCTGCCAACCAAGAGTAGTATCTCAGCTGCAAGAGTTTTACAGGAGCACCAACGTTGGCAGGAGCTGAAAGAAGTCAGGCTGAAGCTTGTTAACACATATAGCACACACCAGTGAACTGTGCGGCAGGAATAATGCAGGTACCTTGCCCTTTAAGAAAAAAACAAAAACAAAAACAAACAAGAACCCTCACCCATGAGCCTCAAGATGCCTACCACATAGAAGTATCAGTGATGTATTAGTGTTTAGCTAGAGGGCAGTGACAACTGAGAAAACTACAATTGTTTCCTAGTCAAGAATAACTTCCCAATCCTGGAAAAATTAGAAATAGATGAGGGATGATACTTTGAGAAAGAGGAGTGATCTGCAGAAGCATGCCCCATTCCTCAGGCTAGATGCCCAGTCAAGGGTTAAGTCTGAGGCAGGGTAAGAGGAGAAATGTTTTTAAAGTTGATTTTAGACTTCTCTAATGATCAGAAGTAATGGAAATCTATTGAATTTGGCTAATCTATCATTAAAGGAAAGAAAGGGGAGGTGTGTTATATTTTCTCCACACTCATACTTCTTTTCTCCACCTCCTTTATACAATTCTGGAGCTTGGCTTTGAATTGTAGAAATTACCTGGTTTAGTGGAACTAAAGAGAATCAGTACTGATTCATCTAATGACAGTCAACAGTAGAGACACCTACACACTCCTTCCTTTGTTGATACTCAATTTTTTGGTTGTTTCTAATTATGAAGCAGGCTAAGCGATTCAGACATGTGTTCTATAAATTATTTTGGTGGGTTTATATTCTCTCAGATATAGGGAGTATTAGAAAATGGTTATCAGGCTAAAATGTGGTGAAGAGAAGAGTGACCTACAGTCCATTTGAATAAGTGGAGCCACCTGTAGCGAGGAAACAACAACCCAGATGCCACATCACCTGGAACAATGTGCTCACCAACTGAGAAGCTGAAATGATTGGAGAAATTATGCTTTATCATTTTTTAATGGCAGGTAAAAAAATGCATAACCTACAGGACAGTTTTCTTGAAGGCAATAAAACATTAGTCACTACTCAAGAAAAAAAATAAGCTAAATAAAAAAAATTATGTAATTATCTTGGATACAATTATTGCATATTCTCTCCTTTTCTATCTTAACTGATTTTAAAAACAATTTTATAAAATAATATTATATATAGTATTGTTGGGCATATAACACAAATAAATGTAATATTTGTGTAATATATTTTTGAATAACAGCACAAAATGGGTGGGAGCAAAGCTGTAATGGGCTAAGAAAATGACAGATGGGAAAGTAATAATTATAAATGTTGTTGAGTTTTTAACATTAATAGATATTATATAACAAAAATAGCCTCCTCCCCCTCAAAAGGAGCACTAATTTGGAAAGCATATCAAAACTTGAACACTAATCTCTGATACTTAGAGACCTCCAGTACATTAAAACATCAAACACTCAATATAATACCCAGTCTATTACTCTAGCTTGGGAAAGCTGTAATTCTGTGGTAAACAATATATTAAACTCAGTCTTGCTGGGCATGCAGAGAAGCACAGAGACATTGTGGAATCAGAACAATTCAGTTTTTAGAAAAAGTTTGAAATATATATTGGTTTAACCTAATTAATAGAGAATTGCACATATACAAAACATCCATCAGTCCTCTCATTGAGGGAGCTGACCATTATAATACTTCATTTTATTAATTAACTTAATGTTAATCTACACTAAATGGTACACAAAAGCCTGCTGTTTCTTGGCAAAAATATACATGAAAGAATAGATAGAGTTAGAGGAGTCTGGATTGAATCATTGAACAAAACACATGGATAGAACTTTTTACCATGTCCCTTACAAGGATCAGAGAATTTTGTGACCCTTGCCAAAGAATAATCACTCTCTTTAGATTATAAGTGCTTAAAAGAAAGTTTCATTTCCTTATCTCACTGACAGAAATTCAGCATGAGTAAGTTTATGAGACCCTGCTCCTCGGACCACAGGGGTGATAATACATATTAAACTAACACAACATGAAAATTTTAAATTGAATTGAGACCACAGGAATAGAAAAATATCAGGACTAAGGAAATGGATGATATTATCCCAGAAAATACCCAGAGATCATGTCCTAGGAAAACATACCAAGATTTGAGGTTTTTATCCTTTTATAAGCTTGACAATTCTGTTTTTCCTTTGATTCTATGGGCTAATAAGTTTATTTTGCTGAATTTAGCAGAGTTTATTTTCTGTTTGTTTGTTTTTGTTTTTTTCAAAAGTTACTCTCATAAACTAATTTCAATTTAATTATCATATTGTATGTAATTGCTCTTCCTTCTTACAGACTTCAATAAGAAAAAGAAGCTCCTAATTCTATACTGATAAATATGTGATATTTGCTTTTCTGTAATTGTAATAATTTGTATTTCATCAAGGTCAGTCAAAATGTATGTAATACATTCTGCTTAAATTAGCTCTGTCTTTGAATTTTACAGTGGCCTCGAGTGTTTGTTCCCCATTGACTCTCTACATGGGAGTGTCAGTGAGAAAAGAGAAAAATGCCTGAAATGTTTAGACACAGAAATGGCTGTTTAATTGCTTTTGGGCAGGGTCTTAAAAAATGGATGCTTGTAATTTAGTATCTTGATAAAATGATAGACACTACATTTATCTTAGTTTAAGTAATAATCAAAATCCAACATAAACAGATGAGAAAGAACAAAATTTATTGTGTCAGGAAAGTATACCATGACTCTCATCTCTACGGAGGATAACTATGATGAGTTACACTGAGTGTGAAATAATGCTCAGTCACAAGAAGAGTGATTCAAAATTTTCACAAATGTCTAAGTGGTTGACAGATATTTGATCACCTATTTATGAAATAGCATTTTCAAAAAAGTTATTAAAGTATTATTTAATGTTAATGAAATTTTAACATTAAACAATAAAATCATGACAATTTTATACAATTCTGGATAAAGCTGAAGTTACACAGACTTTGGTCTTGTTCTTGGCATTATTGGTTTGGAAAAAATGTCAAGTAGATGATTTCATCCTAAGATTCTTTATTTATAAAATAGTTATCTTAACACATCTTATTTCACATTTTTTTTGTAATTATGCAATAGTGGAAGTGTTTATTAAAAATGAAACAATAATGGGAAGCACCTCTGTAACAAACACTGCCACAAAACATGTCTTCCCATAAAAACAACGAGAACACTGACAACAATTTGTCTGATTCGAGCTTTTTAGAACTCTGGAAATTAACTAAAGACTTTAAAAAGCTGAGGAAGCATTTATTTTTTAAAAAGCTGAATCTCAGAACTGTGAGCATTTAGAGTATTTTGACATTTCCTATTCCCTTCCTCCTTTCCATAGCTCTATGATAGCCTCAAAAACAACAACCTAATAAGTCAGCATTATAGCAGTCACTGGAGGGGTCAGAATAAGTTGGGATCCTCCTCAAAACTTTTCCCCAGAGAATTTATCACTATCTGATCCATTTAGACTCATATGGTATAGACAGAGAAATCCATTTATTTTTATTTGATTTAATTTGGATCTCCTTCTGTTCAAAGAGTTCTTTTCCTAAGGTATTTATTGAAAATTATCAGCAGCAATTGTTTAACATTGTAGCTGAATGAGGTGGCAATATGAATTAGAGTTACTAGGTGACTGACCAAAATACTTAAAAGGAAAAACTGAGAATCAGGGGTCTTTGAAAAGCTCTAACATATTTGTGAGAATCTAGAAGGCCACAGCATATGTAAACTATATGCATTTCTAGAAAAGATCAGAGAAAGCCCTAATCTTTCACCTTTGACTGACCTCGAGTTTCTGCACCAGCGTAGAGCGAAGTTCAAGGCAGAAAGTAGACTATCTTTTGAACCATCGAGGGAAAAACCCTAAAGTACATAGAATCCTTCACAAAGGCTGAGAGACTTATTAATTCAAGACAATTATTGCAACATTTCTCCAGTGATTAGTTGACTACTAGGCGCATATCCAAGAGAATTTAAATAATTTGTCCAAAAGCTGTATAGAAATATTTATAGCAATATTTTTTATAATAGTCACCAAGGTTGACAAAACTCATATGGCCATCAAGTGATAAATGGATAAACAAAATGAGATATATCCATGAAGTGAAATATTATGTAGCCATAAAAAAATTAAATACTTGATACATATTGAAACATAGATGAACTTTGAAAATATTATTCTAAATGAAAAATTAGACAGAAAAGACACATTGCATGAGTCCATTTATATGAAATGTCCAGTATAGGCAAATTCATAGAAACTACAAAGAGCAGATAAGTGGTTGCCTAGGGATAGGAAGAGATAAAGATAGGTAATAGATATGGGGTTTCTTTTTAGTGTGATGAAAATCATCTGTAGTAAGATAGTAGTGATAGTTGTACAGCTCCAAGAATACAGTAAAAAACATTTAATTGTATAATTTTTATAGGGTAAATTTTATAGTTTATGAATCTGTTAAAAATAAAATCATAATAGCTCATGTCAAGTTTTTTTTTGGAGGGTGAGTGTCTTAATTTAAAAAAACTGAAATAATTTAATATTGAATGAAAACATTTACTGTAAGTAAAAAGAAACAGAGCACATGTTTCTAACAGTAATAATTAAGCATTTGTATATAAAAATACTCCCTCAAATTAATATGATTATTTATATTAGCCAGCACTTATTATTTCATAGGTCCTAGGTAGGATGCTTGCAAATTTGCTTGCTTTTTCTCCTTTAATTCTCAGAATGTTTGTAAATTATTCTCTATTTTATAGATTAGACACATTAGTTAGGTTAAATATTTCATTCAAGTTCTTATAGTTCATAAATGGCACCACCAAGGCAGGAACCCAGAACAATTAATTATAAAGCAAATACTCTTGCCCACTAATCTATATTTTCTTTTTATTTAAGATGAAATGAATAAGAAACATTTATTTGTATCAATATTTTTTTACAAGTGACTCATAAGGGTTATGGAAAATTTATTGTTTGAAGTAATTTTCATTGAATGTGCATTCCTATATCAAGGAAATGTTGAGAAAATAGAATTTTAGGTTTTATTACCATGAGCCCTCTTCAACTCATTACTCCCACTTAAACTAACTGAGGACTCCTCTCTCAAGGAGTTATCCCATTTTAATATGTGTCTGTTTTTATTGGAAAGCATTTACAGGCCACAACGGTAAGCATTATTCAAATAACAAATATAGAGGAAATCCTCAGGTAAACATACAATAGAGAATAGCTAAGCAAATAAACACAATTACAAATAAGAAGATGGCATTTTCATAGAGTCAAGATTAGGTAGACTTTGGAATCTAAATTGTTTACAGTGGCTTTTCTTCAAGATAGAGATTAAGATAAATCTTTTTACATGAAGTTTGGACAATCTTACTTTTGATGTGGTTTCTTTGATCTGCTTTATTTCCCTTGGAATAATTTACTCAATGTCCCATTTGTAAAGTCTTTCTGACAGATGATCATAAAATCTCTAAAATTTTAGACCTGAATCTTAGAAGCCATCTAATACAATCTCAAAATTTTACAGGTGAAGAATTTAAAGCTAAAATGGATTAAGGCAAACTTAAATATTTATCCTTCAAACATGAGGGGCTTTCTTCCACAGGCTTCTTCATGGAAAAGACTATACTCATTTTTATTGTAAATCTATATCAGATAATATACTAAATTTGTTTAAATTAAATTAAATTTAATTTGTTTTCCCTAAGATTTTCCTTCTATTATTTTTATTTTTATTATGGTAACATTGGTCAACAAAATCTAGTTTCAGGTGTACAATTTAACAGTAAGGAATATATGTTCACCACCCATAGTTAGATTTCTGTCACCACATATTTGACCCCTTTTACCCCATTTACCTCCCCATTCCTTCTATTTTCAAATTTACAATTATTCTTTTTTTTTAATCTCAGCTATTTAAATAGATGTTACAGTCTTTTATTCTCATTCTTAAATAACAGATATCTAAACAAATTAGTTATTTGCCAGAACATAGGGTGCAGGTTTCTTTTTAGCCTTTCACAGGGTACTCTTCAGTAATAAATGATTCCAACTTTCTAATTTGAAAAAAAAAAAGCTTTGAAATTTTGGTATTAAACATTCTTTAAAAGTGTTGCTATGCTGGAATAAGTATTGCTCTTCTGCCTTCTCTGTCTCACCAGTTGTATACAAAGAGCATAATTTATTCCCAGCAATTTGAAGTAGTCCTGGTCCTCTTAAGGTCAGAGAAAGTACATACAAAGCTACACTTAGAACTTATAATGTATATTGAGAAAGTATCTCAGTACTCTGTAACTTTGCCATTATTATTTGCTCTAAATTTGACTCAAAACAAATTCTAAAGTAGTGCTGCCATTGTTCCAATAGGAATCGTACATAAATAAGAGATCTGGTTTCTTCTTCATCAGTTTTATGTGTGATAAGCTAAAATTATGTTTTATAATATGCATATGAAGGGTTTAAAGAGTTAGAAGAATAATTTTTACTAGGACAGAGCTCAAAAAACTTCAATAGTAATAGTAAAGGCAAAAATGTGTTATAGGCATTCCATAAACATTTCTCGAATTGAATCACAAATGTTTTACTCAGTCTTGGTGATTTTTTTCTTTTTTGTTCCCCTTATCTAAACTAGTGAGATCAATCCTAGTAATAAATTCATTCACAAACATTCTACATTCTGAAGTTTCTAAGGTGCATAGATTTAGATAAAAACACAGCTATAAATTCCAAGTTGCTAAAAGCAGTGCTTTCTAATCTGATTTGGAGCCATTATAATCAGAGTAGGAGGATTCCTACAAACTTTCAGAAAGAAATCTAGAGTCATAAACAGAAATAACATTAAATGAAAACAACCTAGAAGAAGAGGAGGATCTCTTTCAGGGAGCCAAAGAGAAATAGTATTTTCTTCTTATTATGAGCTTTGCTAGCAGTCTATTAAAAAGGGTTAGTAGTAAATTATAAACACACAACTAAAATTGGATGTGGCTTAAATGTATTGATTATGTGCATTCATTATAATTTACTGATTATATTTTTATATACTGTGACAATTGTTATTAAATTTATAGCATGTCTTAGTCATAAAAGTGAGAACACATTTTCCTAAGTCAATAAAAATATCTCTGAATAAATGAGAGGCCATTAAATTATTTGAATGATATTAACAAGTGTCCATTTCTTTCATTTCTTTGGATAAATTCCCTAATTTCAAAGTCTTATTTCTTGCTTTCCACTGTTTCTTTAGTAGTTCAACCTTCCTGGCACTTATCTCTCTAATGTCTTGTACCCTAGTGTGAACACAATGACTGCCTACTATGGTGTATACTGATTTTTATCTAGGCCCTGCTTACAACAGCAACCTGCAAGCAAGATGTATATACAGTTATTTCCATAATGTATGGATTTACATGTATTTAGTCCCAAACAATATTATGTTTAAAAAATCTCTGGAAGAACTATTAGGGACAGGGACTGTAGACTGACTTAATTTTCCTGAAATTACAATAAATAAACCAGATAAACATGGCTTCAAAAAAGTTTAAATCAGACGGAGCTCTGATTGTAGCAAGTAACTTATTATATCTACAAAGGTCACTATTTCAGGTGTTAGGTCATTTTTGAGAAAGAATGGATTTGAATTTTATTTCTTATTACAAATACCCATCATCTAGGATCATACTGACATATTCTCAATGGATTCTTATTTGCCTTATTTATTTATTTATTTTTAAGCGAGGCAACCTTTGGTTGACTTCACAGATTGCAAGGACCTTGTCAGTTTACAATCCTTTATTTTTAAAAATTTTTTATGCCTACAGCACCTGGTCTTCCTAGGTGGTCTCCCATCCAAGTATTAATCGGGCCCGACACAGCTTAGCTTCTGAGATGAGGCTTGTTCAGGGTGGCTTGGCTGTAGACACTTTAAGTTTTAATTAATATTTATTTGTAAAGAGGACTCTACTTGTTCCCTATACCTGGGATTTAAATAGGACTCTATAAATACAGTCTGTATACAGAAGGAAATAAATTTTTTCAGATAAACTACGGCAACCTGTTTCCAACATTTACCCTTTAACATACCCGTTTAGTCAGCATGTTTGTTCATTCATATACTTTGTGATTCCTTAATTCCTTGACTTTCTTTAAGAATCAAGTAATTAATATAGATAAAGTTATTAGAATAGCACCCAGAACAGGTTAAGCCCACAAAAATATTAGTCATTATCAATGTCAGAAATATATACATATATATATACACACACATACGTATATATATATATACACATACGTATATGTATATGTACATATATATACATATACATATGTGTATATGTATACATATATATATATACTCACATACGTATACATATATATATACACACACATACGTATATATATATATATATATATACACATACGTATATGTATATGTACATATATATACATATACATATGTGTATATGTATACATATATATATATATACTCACATACGTATACATATATATATACACACACATACGTATATATATATATATACACATACGTATATGTATATGTACATATATATACATATACATATGTGTATATGTATACATATATATATACTCACATACGTATATATATATATATACACACATACGTATATATA
>PVKZ01008315.1:0-16723 GCA_004027375.1 Macroglossus sobrinus
TCTGGGAGATACTGTGTTGAATGCAACTCACAGAGCCAGTGTGAGCACAGGAAGTGGGAAAGGATTCTTGCCACAAAACCCTTTGTCCCTGAGATGGGACGGCTGCCACGCTGAGTGGATGGATCCCTCCCCGAAATGTTTCTCTCTGGGTGGCCTTCCATCCTTCCTGCACGGGACGGCCCAAATCACTTCCTTCACAAACGGAGGTTCCCTTTGGACCCGCAGTAACTGAGGGCCTACTAAGTGCCAGGCCCTCAAGCCCGTGATCCAAGGAAGGTGACATGGGAACACGGAGGGCACACCCCTCCCAGCCTGCAGCCTGGATGGGAAAGCCAGGGAAAGCTTTCTGGGGCAAGGGGGCACGTATAATGATTAAAAAGGACAAGGGACAGGAAGTGACAGTTCCCAGCAGGGAGGGTCCTTAGAATTACCTGCTTCTTTACCTTGCCTCTCGTACCGCATTCGGAGCGGGCTGCCCAGAACCTCCGCTAAGCCGAGGCGGTGCGGCCGGGGGTCAAGATGGAGAAACCCTGGAGCCTTGGTCCCCAACCATCCCTTTAAGCCGAGCCCTGGTCCCCAACCATCCCTTTAAGCCAAGCTGCACATGGGTGTGAAACTGACAGTAGTACGGAAGTTTCCAGGGGTTTAAGGCGGGGGACGTGAAAGATAAAGCCCCAGACAGGGCATTCTGCCTGCTGAGGACCCTCGTCTTCTCCCCGCTCACCGGAGGGACACCCTGCTGGAGTGAAAAAGCCTGCGGAAGGAGCCCGGGCAGGGCAGGGGGCCGGCGGGCCTGCAGTACATGTTAGGTGGGTCCGAGGCCGGATTATCTGTGACTTGAATTCGCTAACCTGTTCCATCCTGGAGTGCCGAATCAGACAGCCCAGGAGTTCCCCCGAGGGCACCAGGTCTGTTCTCCGGGGAGGTCCCTGGGGCCACTGGGTTTCAAGAACATCCAGAGTCATGTGTCCCCTCCAGCCCCCACCCCTGCACAGCCTCCTCAGACATGCTTAAGCTGGCCCAGCAGGAGGCCAGGTAAGTGTTCAGCGAATTAACCTCCAGCTCTGCAGCACACATGCCACCTCGCCTGTCCCTGTCTTCACACGTAAAGAGGAGAGACGGACAGACGGCAGGCCCAGGAACCGGATGGAGACCGGAAAGCAGGAAGGGTTGCCCGAAATGAATGCAGGAAGCCGAGGCCATGCTCCAAAGATGAGCCCGGAAGGGCCCGGCAGCCTGGGAGGGCAAGGCCGCAGGGAGGGAGGCCAGGGCGGCTCACCTGGGGGCCCGACACCACTCACCTGAGGCCGGATACGTAAGACACCTGCCCGAGCCTCAGTTTCCACACCTGAGAGATGGAAGAAAGTCTCCTGCCTCAACCGAATGAGGAGATGAAACCACAGCCACGTCAGCCAGGTACCAACCAGCTCCTGAGCGGGCACCGAGCTGCCAGACCCTGGGCTCACAGGAGACGAGTGACACGCAGGCTCTCCTTCCCCTCGTCCTCTCCCATCCTTCTTCAACTCCGGCTGCCTTCGTTACTCCCTGCCCCCAACCCGGCCCGGGAAGCTTTGAAACCACGCAGATTCCGGGCCCATCCCAGACCTACGGGATCAGAGCCTCAGGAGCCCAGGCCTGGACATCTGCATTTCGGGCAAGATTCCCATGACGTACTGATGTGCTCTGCGTAAGCTCAGCGTTTCTGGAAGACCCTCAGGGAGCAAAGCGTGAGGCCAGCCTTTGCAGGCACTTTCACTGGCCTAGGTGAGCTCAAGAGGAAGGTCTCTGACACCGATGGCCACGGAGATGCCTTGAGAATGTGTCATCTGTGAGAATCATTAACAGCGAACAGCTCGTGACACACCCGCGTGAGGAGCACTGTCCTCGAGCCTAACAGGGATTAACTCCGAGTTACACGTCCTGCTGGGACGGGAGAGGAAACTGAGGCACTGAGCGCCTGAGCAACGGTCCCCGCTCACTCTCCAGCAGCTCCGCACTCACCCCAGGGAGTTGTTACGGAACAGAACAAGGGCTGTGAAGTCCCACTCTCCGGGGGCCAAGCCATGTGGCCACAGGCACGTCCCTCAAATTCCCCTGGCTTTGCTTCCCTCGTCCACTCAAAAGAGGGAATGCAGCCCGGGCAGAGCCCTTGCAAGGACAGGGACCGGGTGAGGGGTGCACGGCTGGATCTGGAGGGCCTTCCCTCCCTCCCTCCCCGGCCCCTCCCGGCCGGAATCTCGGATGCTGAGTCATCACCCTGGCTTTCCTTCGGAGGCCAGGGAACTTGAGTCATGGCTTGGATGGGATTCTGGAGAGCTGGGTCCCATGGTTATAGTGTAGCTTCGGGCCTTCAGAAAAACACACAATGGGCTCTTTCTTCCCCACCCACTCGGCGGGGTGGGGAACTCTGGTTTCGGAGCACCCTGGGGGGCCCAGCACTGTTCACATCCTCGGTCCAACCTGGAGAGGGCAGCTGGAGTCCCACAAAACACCACTCAGTGGGGCCTCAGGCCTTCCTTACGAGGCTGCTTCTGCTAACGGCTTAGGAACACCTGATTTGCACTAGAAATACGGAAATGAATTAAAAATCACCCACGTTCTGTCGGGAAAGTTTTCTCAGCAGACCCCTCCAGGAGACCCCAGGAAAAGGGTGTGGGGAGCCAGGTCCCTGTTCTGCAGTGGCCTTGGCACGTCGGTCCCTAACCCAGGGGGGCCTCGTATCCCATCTGTAAAATGGGAAGAAATGGGACCGGGAACGCGTGTAAATTTTTAATCCCATTCCAAATGCTCAAACCAACGGTCGGCCATCTGGGCTTTGCGGGCTGCCCTAGGAGGACTCCCTCTCAGGAGGGGAGACCCCAAGAGTTGCCCAAAGATCCCCCCGGAAAGCCGAGTCCAGCGCCCCATGCCTGGTGGGGGAGGGAGGCATCAAATTCGTCCAGGGCCTGTATTTGAACTCCCCTCAGGAGCCGGGCCAAGGCCGGCCTACAGGGCGAGACCGGCAAAGCCTTCTTTCCTCCTCAGCCTCCCGCAGCTCATCCTCTAGCAGGAGACCAGGGGCCACAGAACTGAGAAGTCACCTGTCAAGGGACACCCCAGGTTCCACCCCTTTACCAGAGCAGCGTCCCTTCCTGGGTATCGGTTTCCCACCACTTCCTGGCCACCCCTCCCGCCTCCCCTGCTCCCCACGGGGTCCACCCCAGTACTTAGCACACGGGGCTGTGGTCTGCGCCTTCCCCTGCACCCCACCCCACTTGGTGAACCCCCTGAAGGCAGGTGCTGGGGTGTGCTCTCTCTGGATCTTGCTTATTTCAATTCACCTTTGGGAAACTCAGTAAAGACTCAGAATGTCTCTACAGGAGGAGGGCGGGCTGGAAGGTTTGCCTTGAAACTGGGTTTTCACAGGAGTACGTACGAGGTTTGTCCTTAGATATATTTTGTTTCTTGGCTTAGGAGAAGCGTTAAGTGCGGCTGGTGGGCAGGAGGAGGAGACTACAGCCCTCCAGCCACTGGCTGAATTCTCTTTGCTCTGCCACCTTCCCCGGTAACTTACAGGAAGGGAACAAACAGAAGCCCCAGGGTATCTGTGAAGAGTGGGTCGTGCGCAGAGGCTACCGGGCCCCTCCCCCGCCCGCTGCCGGGCACCACCCCTTCCAAGTCACAGATGGGTGCTGCCCCTGACTCCCAAGGACATTAACAACGGTGGTGGCCGACCGGAGAGTGAAGGAGTTTGGGGGGGGGGTAGGGGCAGTAAGAAAACGATCCACTAAATCCCAGCTTCAGCCACTGATTTGTCAGCGGCGGGTGACAGCGCCCTTCCCCTGAACCTGCCACATTGCACGCGCCCTGCCCAAGGCTGAATCAGAGACCGCGGCGGACCTCCGGGGGACGTGCACGTCCACGTCCACGGCCACGGCCACGGCCACGTCCACGGCCGAGCCATCCCAGCTGTTCTCCGCTGGAGAGCAGGAGAGGCGGGCCGGGAGGCCGGGGAGAGGAGGAAAGCGGGGGCGGCTGGGCGGAGGTGACAATGACGCCACTCCGAGCCCCAGCCAGCGGAGGGGCCCCCAGATGCCCGCACGACCGACCCCCTCTGCGCCCGGCTGCTGCTCCCGCGCCGCCACAGCGCCAACCAGGGGCCACCTCGGGGGGCGCACCCTCGCCAGCAGCGCTTGCAGACACTCGCTCCCCGAGCGTGTGTGGCACGCGCAGTGACACACCTCGGACCCTCCCCCCCACCACTCACTCTCTCTCACACACACACCCCACCACACCACACCCCGGCTTCGAGGCTCCACAAGCCCCGGCCCCTCCGACCCGTATCCTTTCCAGCCCAGTTTGAGAAGCAGACACACCCACGCCCCCTCTCTCCAGCCTCATCTCCGGCTTCTCCCCACACCCAGTCCACACGCGCGCGCGCGCAATCCCTCCTTCCCCAGATAACCCCACTCCGGCCAGAGGGACAGCCCACGCACCCCCAGACCCTCCTCCCGCTCCGGCTCCCAGCGCGCCCGCCGGCCCGCGCCGCCGGCTCGGACTCCGGGAGGGCGGTGGGCAGCGCCGTCCAGGTGTCCCCGGGCCGGCCCTCCACTCCCCGCGGGCCTCCGGGGTCTCGCCTCCCGAGCTCTGGGAGTGATGACCGGGACCTGTCTTTTTTATTTTTATTTTTGCTTCTCTTTCCTAATCGAAACCCCCTACTCCAGCGGTGCCCCACGCCCCCCAAAACCCTCCTCGCGCTCGCGCCACGGTGCCGCCGCGCGCGTGCGGATCCAGGGGGCCACGAAGCGCTGTCCAGGAGCTGCAGCGGCACCCAAGGGCGAGCCACGACCCCCTCCCCGCGCTGCTCGGCAGGAAGAGGGCGTGCGCCTTACCTAAGCTACGGAGAGAGAGGCGAAGGGGGCCGGAGCGCGGCTGGCGGTGCCAGGCAGGCGGGGACGGAGCAGAGCGGCGAGCGGGCGAGGACCGGCGTGCGCGCCCGAGCCAGGCGAGGTTTGTTTATGTCCGGGAGGAGCGCCACTTTATAGGCGCCGCGGCCGCGGCTCCGCCCCCGCGCCTTTCGCCCGCCCCCCGCTTCCCCGGCCCGGCTCGCGGTGGGGACACACCCCTCGCCCGCGCCCGCCCCCCGGCGGCAGCTCCCGGCGCTCCCGCCCGCGCGCGCCCGGCGCCCGCCGCCTGTTGCGCAAAGCCTGGTAGGGGCGCGGCGGGAAGGGGGCCGCTGGGCTCCCGCTGCCGTTTGACGCCGCTGTCCCCATCCTCGCCCAAGAGGCCGGGGCAGCGGTCCCGTGTGCACAGGGGGTGGGGGGGATGTGTGTGTGTCCTGTGCGTGTGCGTGTGCACGCTCACGCGTGTGCAAGCGGACTTCCGTGTGTCCCTGTGCGACCGAGTGGCTCCGAGTGGCTCCGATGTCCTGCGCTGACATCCCTTTCGGGCGATTCCTCCACTTTTTCCAGGGCTAAGCTCCCGAGCGCCGCGGAGCGGCCCGCTGTGCTCGCCCGCCGGCCCCCCTGCGGGTCTCACGCCTCCTTATTGCATCAGCTCTCGGCGGAAACCCTCCATCCCGTTCAGTCTCCTCGTCCATCTTTGCTCATCCCATCCTAACGCCCAGGCGCCCCTTTTTCCTTCCACCTCCCTGGTTCTAAGCCCATCCCCCTTTTTCCATCCCGGTGTCCTTCTCCCCTCCCCCAGGAGCCTGGCTCGGAGGACTCTCACTCCTCCCTCTCCTGGTTCCCAGAACTCAGAACTCATACGGAGCGCTCTTCCGCCCGTAGCTGTCCTCGGCTGGCTGTCCTGTTTTTGCTTAAAGATTGTGTTCTTTCTTCATCCGCACTGCACCTTCGAATCTCCAGCAGAACTTTCTTTAAAGAGGTAAGCGCTGGGGCCCCGCGGGAGGTGCCGCTGGATCCCACACTCCTCAGAGGTGGGGCACAGCCGGTCTCTCCTTCACCGTTGCAATGGGGTTGTAGTTTTTCTGTGCACCGGATGCAGCCGTTGCTGAGGTGGCCACGAGCTGGGAAAGACTGACTTTGGTGCAACCGCGGATGCACACACAGGTGGAGGACGCTCTGTGTGTGGGGGGGGTGGGGGGAGTGGCTTCCCCAGGGACTGATGGCTGCCCACACCACCAGGTCCCCCAGCCCAGGCCAGCTGAGCCAGCAGAAGCTCTTGGAAGCAAATGCGGGCACAATTGCATTGAGCTCTTTAAATAATTTCTCTCTGGTCAGCGATAGAATGAGATGGCTTTGTCACGGCACACGGGCTGCAAGTCACCCCAGGATGAGACCGGATGTTGGAGGGGAAGAACACCTGATGTCAGCACATGGAAGCTGTGGGATTTGGGGGGCTCCCCTGCCTTTCTGTGAACCCAGCTCCTCCCCCTGAACATGGAGGAGAAAGGGGTGCGAGGAGCCAGCCCACAGCTCCACCGCAATTTATGACCCCGAAGTCAGCTCCTTAAAAATCGGTCCCCGATTCTTCTTCCTCCTGCTAAGATGAGGATGTGTCCCTGGAAAGCCAGCATCTCTCAGCCCCAGGTCTGGGCTCCCTCTCGCTCCTCTGGCATCCATCCCTCCCTTTCGTCTGGATCATTCTAACCAACACGGACACATTCGCTGCAATCGATGACCTGCCCAGACCAAGCCTGTCTTCATCCTGAGTCCCTCTCCAGTCACGGTGGCCCAAACTCCCCAGACTTCCCTAAGCAGGTGTCTGCACACGTAGGCTCTGCTTCCTCATCTCATTTCCCCTCACTTTCACTTTTTCAGTGTTTATTCATTCCCAGATGGACCGGGCCAAACGATTCTACAAAGCTCGGTGGGTAAACAATAGCCTTTTTAAGGCCCCCCATCACCACCTCCTTTATCGTCATCATCGTCATCATCATCATTATCATCATCATCCTCTCAGCTCATCTCCCCAGGCGTCCTGCACAGTATCTGATGAACACACACACTGTGTACACAAATGAGCAAATGCCAGTGCTTCTCTTCCATTTCTCCCTGCTTTATGTGGCTTCATTTGGACTTTCTCGGGAGGGGACGCCATCCTCGCACTTGCTTCGGGCCCCCAGGTGGGAGCCGCTCCCTCTGCGGGCCTGTGTGTAAGGAAGGGCCCCCTGTCCTCTGAGAGCCTGTCCGAGCTGTAATTTCCAGTTGGGAGCGGTGGGAAAAGCCGTTCCAAACGCGCTTAGATGTTCGCCTGCGTGCACGATGCAGAACGAATCCTTCACTGCGAACATAAGTGAGGACCACGCGGCCCAGGTTCCCCTCGCTTCTGGAGTGTGACGGCGTGTCCACACAGCTGACACCAAGCACCACGGATGGGGTGGTGTAAATGCGTTAACTCCCGGGTTCTGCAGGCCAGGAGTGGAGGAGTGTTGTGGGCGGGGCCGTGCCCCCTCTCAGGGCCCTAGGGACGCCCCCTTCTCCGCCTCTGCCCAGCTGCTGTGGCTGCTGGCAGGCCCGCCCTGGCGTTCCTTGGCTTGTCGCTCTGTCAGTCCGTTCTCTACCTGGGCCGTCCCGTGGCTTCCTGTCTTGTGTCTCTGCGTCTGTATCACTTCCCATGAGAACACCAGCCATATTGGATTAGGAGCCCACCTGAATCCATAGAAAAGACCTCACGTTCATCTAGCTGATGACACATCTGCAGACCCTGTCTCCAGATAAGATCGTGTTCTGAGCTTCTGGGTGGAGATGTAATTTAGGAAGGACAGGATTCCCCCGATGCATGGTTCACATGCATTTGCCACCTATTGGTGGCACGTTGGCAGAGAGGTCTACTTACTGGCCCACTTGGGCAGCGCCGATGACACAGCTTTGCCTGGCTCCCCAGCATCTGCCTGCTCCAGCTCCCTTCATCTCACGCCTGGTCGTCATCATGAGCCACCGGGCTCGTAGGTCCTGCCCCGCTAAACCTCCCCCTGCTCCCGCAGTCTGCCAAGTTCACGGCCCCTCCCGGCACTGCAGTGGAGATGGCCCTGCACGTGTCCAGACTCTTCTCTCCTCCTGCAGTCACTGGGCTACGCATCACTCTCCCTTGAATACGCCTCCAAATCTTGGACCAAGTGGTCTTCTCCTTCTAGAAAGCCCTCCCACACCCGCCTGGGAAAAACACCAGGGCCGTTCACCACCTGTCTCCTGCCCCTCCCACCTGAAGGTAGGCCTGTCCCTGTGACCTGCATTGTCAATAAGTGGGGAGTGGAAGCGACTTGTGTCACTTCCGGGTGGGAACCTAAAGAGCCGGTGGGTGATTCACCCCACTTTCTTTACGCTCAGCTCACTCCTGGCACAGCTACTAGCAACACTCCAGATGGTGGTGGAGCAGGGGGGTGTTGGGGGGGGGGCTCCATACCCCGGGACCTGGAGGGAGGAGACAGAGAGCAGGACCCCCAGCTGACCCCAAATGGGCATGTGACACGGGGAAGAAATAAATCCTGCCACCATGGGCCACTAGGGTCTTGAGGGGTTTTGTCCCTGCAGCCCGACCCAGCCCATCCTGACTGAGTCACCACCCTATCCTCCATGTGGCCATGCCACATGTCAGCTCCTCCAGGAAACCTTCTTTGTCCTTCTCCAACGAGATTCATTTTCTTTTTTTAATTCAATACACGGTTGTCGAGCATTTACAACCCATCAGGCACTGCGCTACGTGGTAGAAATAAAGAAACGTCTGAAAAAAAACATAGTACGACTATATAATTACAGTTGTTGCAGGTGTTACATTAGGAGATAGGGTCTT
This sequence comes from Macroglossus sobrinus, assembly GCA_004027375.1. Classification (NCBI taxonomy): domain Eukaryota; kingdom Metazoa; phylum Chordata; class Mammalia; order Chiroptera; family Pteropodidae; genus Macroglossus; species Macroglossus sobrinus. Next base: position 8,734 of record PVKZ01008315.1, read on the forward strand.
AACGGACTACGTGACCCAAGAGTCTCCCCTACCCTGGAAGGGTCTGCAAAAGGCCTCCTGGAAAGGGGACATTGGAAGCAGGTAGCCGTTAGAGTAGGCACGGATGAGCGTGCCCTTGCCACCTCGAACCACCTGGCTCCCTTTCTTTTCATTATGTAGAACTCTTTAGTGTGCATGTGGCATAAATATAACTTCAAATGGCTTGAGCAATGAAAGGCAGGACATACCTATGGTCTCATGCAGCAGCGAGGTTCCGAAGAGGTTGGCTTCAGACCCAGCTGGATCCGGGGCCTGACGTCACCGGGCCCCTGTGTCTCTGGCTCTCGGTGTCTCCCAGCTCAGCTATACTCTGCGTTGGCTTTGTTTTCAGGCGTGGCCTTTCTAGGTTAAATCAGGAGGCTGTCGGGTCATTTTAGGTCAGTTCGAGGCCTCCTCCTCTCCCAGACTTTTCCCATTTCCTCTATTTTCTCTGAGAGGACACGGGAGCTCTGAAGACCCTGCCCATAAGCGTGACAGCCACTCCCTCTGCAATAGCTGCCCCTTCAAGCTCCACCCGCCTCGCCGCCTTGTCCATCCGTCTCCTCCACCAGCACCACCCGCTGCACCTGCCAGCCCATCCTGCCTGCCTGTCCTGCCCGGTCGTGCCAGGCATCTTCACACCTCAGTGCCTTACTTAGATGGCACCTCCTCAGGGCAAAGCACCCTGCACGTGGGCGCAGCAGCTCCTCTGTCTTGAGAATGTACCACCAAGCGAGACTTAAGTGATGTTTGCTAAGTAGATGGAAGGAAGGACAAAGACCTGAACTTCTGCACAGATACGCGCCTTAAAACAACCATCACTCATCCAGGATGAGCAGATAGGATGGTCCTTTAGCATTTCTTATGATGTGGTCCGTTCCTGTTGCCTCTGCAGCGTCACTGGCCTTATCTGTTCCCTGATTTTCTGAGTAAACAGTTGTCTTTGCTGGTAGAGAAGTTAGCCTGGTGTCCGAGCCGATCTCCCCCTCCCCAGCCCTTCACTGATGGTTTCCCGTCCACCATCACGCGGGATCTGGCTAAAGAAACACACAAGGATTTTGCAACAACCATGAAATTCACGTCCCGGCCAGATTACAGAGGGCCCATCGCATGACTGCACTCGTCGTCACGTTAAATTAAATCTCGGTCACCCTCTTTTGCTGGGCCTGGCAGTAGATTCCATCTTGGTCAATAAATTATCCGGCTCAATGTTATTACAATTAAGAAGGCAAGGCAACCACTTTTTGTTGATAGTTTACTTGCAATGCTTTTTGAAGCTAAACTTAACTGACTCTTAGGTTCACCCCTTGCTCAGAGCCCCCTAAACCACAGCTCAGAGGCAGCGCTGACTCTGCAGGGGCCTGTTACTCCCTCTTTCCAGGCAAAGCTTGATATTGTCACCCCACACAGGCATTCTGCAGTGTGTGCCTTTAACTACCAGTGGGATAAAAGGCTGGGGGAGGAGGCTCTATAACGGACCCCACTCGGGATAACACCGTGCAAGCACTCCCCCTGCGAGCTACAGGGAGCCAGACGACAGATGTGTGTAGGTAAGGGGAGGAGGGTGGGCTGGAGCGGGGAGGGTGAATGCTGTTTTCAAGGTACCAGACAGATCAAGGCATAGCTGCCTTTCTCTAAGCAAACAAGGGCGGGGGATTTGAGGGGAAACCCACAAGCCCCTACTGTAAACCTGCCTTCAGAGTCACCTCTGGGGCTGGGTGGGTTCTCAGTCTCCCAGTCAGCCGAAAACAATCAGACAACCCCTGGTTTATCTTAGGTTGAAACGTATATTTGTCTAGGGAGATGGCGACTTTACCTGCAGTGTCACTTAGCATTGATAGGCCCTGGTTTCATCCTGAGCATATTACCAACTAGGACATGCCATAGGAATGATTGTTACTCTCGTAAAAAAAAAAAAAAAAAGGTTCAGAATGATGCACTCCATGCAGAATTATGAGAAAATTCCTAAATGCACCAAAAACATAGATACTACATACATCCAAGAACATAAATCACAAAAAATTAAAGCAAAATAAACCACAGCTCAAAAATAATCTCTATTAATATTTTAGTATTTGTTCTTCCTGCCATTTTTCTATGAGTATGTGTGTAAATATATATTTAAACATTTATGACAGGACCTTATCGTAAACAGGTATTTTAAAATGCTCTCCTACTATCCTCACTTCTTTATAAACTGTCTTTTCCACATCACCATCCATGATGAACATCTTTGCATTTAAAAACAATCTGTCACACTTCTTTTTTTTTTTTTTTAACTTTCTTATTATAAAACACAAGACGCATAAAACAGAAAATGCATCGTATGTGCATGGACGGTGTAATGGAATCCTTATAAAATGAACACCCAAGAATCAAGCACCGACCTGGGGCCAGACAGGGAGCATGGCCACCGCGTGAAAGACCTCCCCACGACTGCCGTCATCTGTGAGGCTACGGGGTCACCGCTGATGACACGCGACATTTATTTCGTGACAAGGATGGGCTGCGCTTCACTTAACGTGTCTGAGATGACTGGACTGTCCAAGTATTCCCGGTTTTCTGCTGCAGTAAATATCTTAACACCTTCCTTTGTATAATCTTCCAATAAATTCTTTGGATGAAGCCATAGAGTGAAATCTCTGGGCCAAAGAATACACAGACATATTTTAAGACTTTTGATATGTTGTCACTCACTGCCTTCCACGGGCAGGGCAGGTTGAGAGTCCGGTTCCACCAGCTGTGAGATAGCGAGTCCCCTTTCTGTCAACATTTGCCCATCTGATCAGCGGAAGCTGGTATCTCACTGTTGCCTCAACGCTTCTGCGCTTTGTCTGGACCTCATTGTTTGCTGGTAAGGCTAAATGACACCATTTATTTATCTATTTGCACTCGGCCTCGGAGGATTAGAAGTGAGAAGTCTTAGTCTTGAAACACGCCATCTCGAGGGCTTGGCCCATCTCTGTGTTCACCCATAAGAGATAAGCCCTCCTCTTTTTCATCCGGATGTCTGGAGCCAGTTTTGGACTCCCAGACGTGAAGCCAAACTTGTAATGCTTGCTTCAGGCAAAATCCTTGCTCCTCCTTAAAAAGGAGCCTTGGGAACTAGGCTGCCATGCCCCCCTCGCTCTGAGCCTCAGACTCCTCAGCTGGCCAGGGATTAGCAAATGAGAAAATAATGAACGTGGGAAAGAATTAGGAACTCCATTTTTTTTTTTAAATGACTGTTTATTGGACTCCTATCCTATGCCAAAGCACTGCGCTTGACACGGTATGCATCTTAGTTCTAGTTTTTACAACGACCCTGCCGAGCGAGTATCATGATCCTTGTTTGACACATGCGGAAGCTAAGGTGAGGTGGGGAGGCGATTTGGTCAAGGTCCCATGGCCAGAGAGATGAACCAGTTCAATCCATTCCCAAGAGTTTGCTATCTTGGGGGGCCCGGCACCATCAGGCGTATGGAACAACCTTCATTATTAAATGGTGCCTGGGGAATGCAATATCTCAGTCTGGGAATTTTCTGGGAAAAGCGCATTTTTTTTGCTCCTTGATACCACTGCAAGTTGTTTCTCTCTCTGTCTCTCTCTGTCTCTCTCTGTTTCTGTCTCTCTCTCTCTCTCTCTCTCTCTCTCTCTCTCTCTCTCTCTCTCTCACACACACACACACACACACACACACACACACACATCCAGGATGGGGGACTGCTCCTTGCCAGAAGACCTCCCCCAGGACTCGGGACCTCCCCCAGGAATAAGACAATGCCATCCCTCCTTGGACACCGTTCCTTGTCTCTGTCCCCTGCTGTGGCCACCGCCCACTTCTCCTTCTCTGGTGAGTCCCACCTGTCCAGAAGGCCTCCTTCCCTGATGGAAACTCAGAATGCCTAGCCTGAGGGTTCCTAGGAGAAAACTTATGTCTATTCTACGCCAGGCTCTTGAAGACATCACCTCAGGCCATTAGCAGTCTAGCTGCAAAGAAATCATTATGTCTCCATTTTGCAGATGGGGAAGCTGAGCCTCAGGCCGGGTTCATGGCTAATGAGAATAGCTAATACCTATGTAGTACTAGAGTCTCCTGCAAACCATTGGCAAGTAATAATCGTAACCTTCACCACGTCTCTAAGACGTAGGGTACTACTTTTAGCATCTCTCTTTTATAATGGAAATACCAAGGCAGAAGAGAATGAAATAATTTGCACAAAATAAATCATTTGCACAAAATAGCCCAGCCGGTAAGTGGTAAAGATGGGATTTGAACCCAGGCAGTCTGGCTTCTGAGTTTGTCCCCAGCCACCATGTCTGGAGAGCCCCCACACCCACATTCTTTCTTCTAAACCATCAAGTAACTTCTAAATGCCGGGGGTTCCTCAGACATTCTGTTACGTAATGGGGGGTAGATGCTCGGAGCCAGCACTGCTGAGTTAGAGGACCTAGACGACCAGAGAGAGAGAGAGAGAGAGAGAGAGAGAGAGAGAGAGAGAGAGAGAGAGAGAGCCTGGCCCTAGGTCCCAAGTCTGAGACTCCGAATCCACTCTCTCCACAATCCTCTTCTCAAAGGAAGAAAGGGCACAGCTGGTGACGTCACCTCTTCCTGGCCTGCCGGGGGCAGTGGGCTGTTTTCTCCGAAGGAGTGATAACACGTTTAAGTGAGTGTGGGAGACTTCCGGTGGCTGATTATTAATAGACCTGGAGAAGGTGTGTGTGTTCAGCGACAGGCCGATGAATCTCAACACCAGGCTGGGCCGGTTTCCCGAGTTTGGGCTCACCTGGATGACTCAGACGCTAGGCCGTCTCCCTTGACTCATCCCCTAGCTGAGGGCCTGGCTCCTCACCCCGGGACACCCACAGCAAACTGCCGCCGCCCCTCCCTCCTCGGTCCTCCTGCCGGGCTGGCTGCGGGAACTGAAGCTTCTATCGGTGAGACCAGGTGTAAGGCCCAGGAGACCTCGGCCAGACGGTCTAGCCTCTTGGAACCACGGTCTCCTCATCTTGGAACGGGCGCAGTGACATCTAAGTCCTCGCGAGGACTGAGATAATCACGCAGCAGACACTCAGTAAGCTGCCACCACGCACCACCACGTGGATCAGTGGCCCCGAGGCGGCCCGTCTGGAGTCTGGTGGCTGCAGGGCACGACAGCCTCTGTGCCTGTGCACTTGCGGTGTAACAGTTCTGAGAGAGGGGGCGGACTGCCTTCCCCAGAAGGCCCTGGTCCAGCCCGGAAGGATGCTTGGGTCTCCCAGTGCCTGATTCCTTCTCACACGCCCCTGGACCCTTTGCGTGCTGCTGGCGTGGGCGCATGGAGTGCGGGCCACACGGCAGGTGTGCAATGAGGAAATAGATATTGCCTTAGATGTTTCTTGTGCACCTGAGTGTGCGGCCCGAGAGCTCGCCACACCACACCACACCACACCGCACGGGGTCCCTGAAGCCCCTGCTTGAGACGGCGCGCCAGCCCCTGGGGACGGACACCGCTGTCAGGAGGCAGAGTGGGTGCAGCTATGATGGGGCAGCTGTATCCGGGCGTGGGGCTGTGCTGTTGAGTACAATAGCCACTAGCTAGCTACATGGGGCTGGCTTTAAAGCAATCACAGTGAAATCGGATGAAAAATCAGCCACATGTCAGGTACTCGATAGCCCACGTGTCTAGCTATTGCTGCGTTAACCGGCATATTGCTGATCGAAACTAGCGTGGGACAGTTCCCAAGGGAGCAAACTCCTCCACTGAGCCTGACAGGTGGAGACCTACATCCTTCTCCGGGGAGGCTGTGAGGATCTCCAGCAGCCAGCTCGGAAGAAGAGACTTAGAAAAAGCATGGCGGGCAGAAGTGTTCACACAGGTCCTTTCTACTCGGCCCATGTGGGGGATTTGGTGGCCACTCTGAGACATGTCTATGGGTCCCTTCCTCCGAGGCCTTCCTGGATGCCATCTGGGGTAAAGTGTCTCCATCGCCCGTGTCACTCCGTGGTGCCCCTGCGGGTTTCCGAGATGGCACCGTCACCCCAGTGCTTCATTTCTTGTTTGTAGGTCCATCTCGTCCTTCTGGGCGCTCACTCACTCCTTGAGAAAAATCTCCCGGTCACCAGTGTGTCCCCAGCACCCAGGGCCTGGCTGGCACACAGTAGATAACACAAATATTGACAGAATTGGATTAATACATTGTTGGATGGCAGGCTGGCTTGGGGTGGCTGACTTTCATCTCCAACATCACTGGGTTTATAGCTCAGCATCTCCAGGAAATCCGCCCACTGTAATCCCCGACCCCGGGAGGAATCAGGTGCATTTAGGAGCCAGAGGGCCCTCTGTAGCGATGCTGAATTTCTTCATTGCTTTCCTAGGCTCACAGAACTGGCTCTGGCGTCACAGGTGGGCAGGCTGAGAGATCAGGGACCAGAGAGTGGGGAGGGGAGGGGAGGAGAGGAGAATCGAGAGGACAGGAGGGTGGACACTCGACAGGAAGAGGAGACTGAGACAGGACGGTGTGGGTAGGGCGGGGAGGATGCGCGGGCGTGTCCGTCTGCCCGGCAAGAGCAGTTCCCTGATCTCACGGGAGGCCCCTGCTGGACCGCCGTCTCACCTCGTCCGTGGCACTCCGCCCTGCCCACGCCCACCTGCAGGCTCGGTCACGTCCCCCTCGTCAGCCACGTCCACCACGCACACTGCCTCGGCCTCCCGGGATGCAGGTAAGCCTCTGGCCCCGGGCCCAGGTGTGTCTGGCTCGGCTGACGCCTGCTGGGTGCGGGCCACCGTGAGCTTCGATACCCCTCCTTCCCCCAAACAAAGAAATCCCTCATTTTCCCACTGGGCCCTTGCTGTGTCCTCAAGCACTGCGAATTAGATAGCAGAGAGGTGTCCATTGAAAACATCATTTTAGCATTTTGGCCCTGCCTTGTCCTAGGGAACGTCTGAGACAGCATTCATTCGTTCATTCATTCATTCATTCACTCACCCATCTGTCCAACAATATTCCCCACGGTGAGCAAAGTATTCTGTTCTCCCACTGAATGCTAGATGTCAGGAAATAAATAGATAAAGAACCTCGGCCCTTCGGGTCGGGATGGGCAGGTAGACAGGCCACCATCATCATAATTATAGCCTACGCTTACCGAGCACTAATTCTGGGCCAGGGCCCGCTCTAAGTGCTTTTTATATTTGAAACCTGAGAATCTTCTTATGCGAGAGATATGCTAGCCCCATTCCGTAAATGAGGAAAAATGGGCGCAGAGAGTTTAAGAGAAAAAATATTACCGCGGCCTGTCGTATTCGTTTGTGCGGGCTGGCATGACAACATACCAGACTGGGAAGCTTGAACTACAGAAGTTTCTTTTCTCAGTTCTGGAGGCTCGAAGCTCAAGTTCAAGGTGTTGGCAGAGTCGGTTTTTTTCGGAGGTCACCCTCCCTGGCTTGAAGATGCCGTCCTCTCCCTGTGTCCGTGCCTCTGTGGTGTTTGTCCGTGTCCTAATCTCTTCTTATAGGGACACCGGTCGTAATAAATTAGAACCCACCCCTATGACCAGATTTTAACTTAATTATCTTTTTTAAAGACCCTGTCCCCAAATATGATCACATCCAAGATTCCTGGGGGTTAGGACTCCCACATAGAGATTGTGGGGACACAGGGGCAGAGCCAGGACTGGAACCCAGGCTGGTGGCTCCAGAGTCCCTGTGTTTGAGCTGTGTGCTTGAGCTGTGTGCTGCATCTCACTGAGAACTGTCTTGGTGTCCCCTGCTCTGGGAACCCGCTAACCTCAGGTTAGGGGATCTCTGTGTCTCCGTCACCCGTGGGTGGTGACAGTTCTCCTCCAGGTCGAGCCGGAGGTGAAGGGTATGTTGACGCACGGATCCCATGTGAAGTCACAGAGAACTGAGCACAGGAGACCAAGTACTCCAGGCACCGTGCTTCCGATCCTCCCGACCGCCCTGCGGACGAGGTGCGAGCGAGAGAGCCCATCCCACGGGTTGGAAAACTGAGG
>PVKZ01008316.1:0-16703 GCA_004027375.1 Macroglossus sobrinus
GAAGTGTTGGATTTTCTACCCCTTTGCCTAGCCGTCTTGATCTCTTGCCTTTTATATTTATCTTCTTTATACTTTATGATTATGATAATTAAATATATCTCATTAACAGTAGGGTAGCTAAAGGTTTCATTAAAAAGCACACTCAACACTCCCAGTTGTCACTTCCTAGAAACATCCAATATTTCTATAGTTTCGCGTAGTTACCTCCCTAACGCTGAATATCACGATGGGCTTGCTGTTTTTTATTTTTATTTTTAAAATTTTTTTTTAGGCGAGCCAACCCTTGGTTGACCGCACAGATTGCAAGGACCTTGTCAGCTCACAATCCCATATTTAAAATTTTTTTTACACCTACAGCACCTGGTCTTCCCAGGTGATAGTCTTGCTTTTTCAAGGTTGCTTGATAAAAATCAGGCATGACCCATTGATTCTCTGCTCTGAAGACAGGATTTAGCATAATTACAATTCTCCCGTTTTTCCTATGCATTTCAAATTTAATAATAAATTAAATTTTAATAATAATAATGAAATAAATAAGCACTAATAAATCATGGCTCCTTCTTTGATCAGTGTAATCAGAGTTGTGCCATCTTAGACCATCCCCGCCATCTTCAGTGAGTGTGGTCCTTTCCTGGACCTCCCCTGCCTTTCCTTTCCACCCCGCACCTTTTCCTACCTCATCATTTACTTCCGCATCGTCAGAGTTCCTAACATTTAAATGCCGACCTTTGCATTTTAATATTTGCGTTTTTTTTTTTTTGCTTCATCTATGAACTGAATCTAAACATCAAAAAACCAGTAAGTGGCATTTACTCCTTAGCGATAAAGCAAGTCACGTTAACCGCAGAGCCACCTGGATTATCCGAAGACTGGTTTTCTCTCTCTGCCAACCCCTTGGAAGGAACGTGTCCTTAGTATCCAGCTGAAATGTGAATGTGTAAACCCGTTTTGTTCGTTAATACAAGGACGTGGTTTTGAGAAAGCTGCTTCCCTAAAGCCAGAGATGGTTGGAACCCCCGTGAGTGAGAATAGAACCCCATGAGACATGGCTTCACTGGGCTACAAAAATCAGCCGAGGTCCACAGCCCTCGATGAAGGGGTGTCGGACGCAAAGGTCACGTTGGTCTCAGTTTACCCGGTTCCCGAGGACAGAGATCCTTGAGTTTGCGTGTCCGTCCGGGCTGATGGCACACGCTTTACACACCACTCTGCTTTTCTTTGAGTCTCCAGACACCGTGTTATTTAATTTCAGCCACACTCCACCCTTCCCGCAGTCGCTCCTGGGCTTGGGAAGACGCTCCACGCTGCCTCTGGTGTGTGGTATCCTGGCCAGCTTTGTTAGAGTGGGCGTGGGTCCCACGTGGTCCTTGTCACATGGGCTTCATCAGGATTCCCTTTCCTTACGATGCCCAGATTGTTCAGAATTATGCCACGGTTGAGTTCAGTTGGATCACGACACGTACACTTCTGTTCTTCCTGGAGTTTCTATTTGTCTTTCTTATGAGACAATTTCATCTTGTCATTAATAACATTTGGGAGATGCACAAGACATTTGAAATGGGGACTAAATGAGCAGCTGTGGCCAGGTTTCTGCAAGCATTGCCATCTGGGTCATTGCCAACAGCAGCTGGGAGGCGTCCCTGGGTGGGGGAGACTGATCTCAGAGCCGTGCAACGTGACAGAGTGGGTGTCCCCAGGTCCCTGGAGGACCGTCCTTGCTTCGCAGCTGGTCACACAGCGTCCGCCCTGGGATGTGTTTTCATTTCCCCCTGGGTCGGTTTTGTTCTCAGATCCCACATCTGCCTCTCTCTTGGTTTTCACCTTCACTTTGCTGGAGTATATCCTGAAGTAAGTTTTTCAGAATGGGGGAGTGGGAGGCAGTCCTTCTAAGGCCTCGATGGAACTGTTGACTGCGTGTGGAATCTGAGGTTCAGAATAATTTATCATTTGGACTTCAAAGACGTCACTCCAGTGCCTTACAGTGTCCTCTCTTCCCGATGACACATCACATGAGGTCTCACGCTGTCCCTTTTATTTGCTTGTTCCACCCAATGTTCTGAAATTTTCTGATTGTTATTTATTCTTCCTAGCTCTCAAGGGAACTTTTCTGTCTTAACACTCGTGTCTCTTTTCAGTCCCGGGAAGCAGTCCAGGAAGCCTGACACCCCAGTCACTCGTGTCCGTGGGGACTGGGGTCCCCCTCCCCTCGGTCCCTCCCTCTCACTCCCACCTCCTGTGTCCCGCGGACCCAGAGCCCGCAGTCTCTGGCATTCTGCGGACGGTTTTGTGTCTCTCCTTTGCGACAGCCCCTTCCTTCACAGCCCGAGCTGTGCAACGCTCCCTCTGCTGAATCCCCCACGCCCTCTGGAAGGTTCTGAAAGGTCCCCACGCACCGGCGGGGGCTCCTGCCACCTTATTCCCTTTGGTCCAACCCTTTTATGGCCAGTCTGCCATCTCGAATCAGCCAGCCCTCACTGGGCGAACTGAAGGCGTTTGGAATGGGTTGAATTTCTACACGCTTTGCGACCTTCCCCTCGACACAGCCATCAGACTTTACTGAGGTGTGACAACCTCACGCCGTGACAAGGTGTAAACGCCTCCCACGGGAAATGCCCAGACCTGCCGTCATCCCTGCGCAGAGAATGCCGGTCGCATCTTGCCCCCAAAGTGCTCCTTTCCAGCAGCCCCCCCGTTCCAGCGGCCCCTTCCCCCTCGGGCCTCACCTCTCCTCCCCTCGCTAACTCTTGTTTTTTGATTTCTGAGGGCTCTCGGAGGGTCTGGCCGGTGCCCCGAGCGGACCGGAGGTGCCCAGGCCCCCCCACCCCACCCCTGACCCCGCGTTCCCTGTCCCCTCCCTGCAGGGAGCAGGGGACCGACACGTTCCGAGCCTCCGCGGTGATCCCCAGCAAGGGCAAGGCTGTCTTCCTGCTCAGCTACGAGCAGCTGCTGCGGAGGCGGCTGGGGCAGTACGTGCACGCGGTCAGCGTGCGGCCGCAGCAGCTGGTGGGCAGGCTGACGGTGGAGGCGAGCATCCTGGAGCCGTCCGGCCTCTCCTCGCTGGAGGTGCTGCCCCTGCAGGACGCCAGGCACAGGCAGGGCGGCAGGGCCGAAGGTGAGTGCCCCCCGCCCAGAGATGTAAAAATGTCGACATCTTTTGCTATAGCAGTGTCCCTTCTGGGCCTCTAACATAGGGAGGCATCTGAGATGCTGGGAATGGTACCTGCATGGACGGGCGTGATGATACTTGTAAGTAAAAACGTTCCGTCACCCTCCGTCCTCAGCCGTGCGGACGTGACCGGTAAAACGTGGTTATAAAAACGATACAACGTGTGTAAAGAGGAAAAAAGATGCAATTGCACGCACACTGCAAGGTTGAATGTGTCAGCTTTGCTCAATATGACGTCGACAACAGACTCGAGAGTTACATGCAATAATCGTTGACAAAATCATTTCTTAAAAATTTATTCTCAAAATTGATAGTTTATATTAAATATTCGCTGTGAGAGATCACAGGATCATCTTCTAAAAACCTAGCTTCAAAATTAATAGTTTCTATTAAGGAGTCACCGTGCTGGGCCTTGCCCTGTAACACCAGGAAGGCTGAGCGTCGTCCCATCGGATGACACCCAAGGAAATCGCCCCAGGATCCGAGCGACAAGATGTCAGATCGCCGTGACCCCGGGGTCGGGCAGGCACACGCTCAGTGATACGCGAACCTGCGGCGTCTTCATTCCAGCCCCGGGCTTGCGAGGGAGCTGCCCACGGAGGCCTTTTGGGCCAGAACACTCGGGTGCGGATGGAATGTTCCGGAAGCAGTGGGGAGGAGCGTCCCGAGTCAGCGGAGTGCGCACGTGGTCCAGACCCAGAGCTGGCCCGGGGAAGAGCAGACGGCGAGGAAGATGCCTTCCTTGCCCAGGGCGCAGCTTCGTCAGCGACTCTCCACGTGGGAAGCCGTCCCCCCTCAAACGCGGGGGCGTGTGTGGTCCGTGGGGGACTCAGGCCTTTTGCCGCAAACACTGAGTTCGATCCCCTCGATCCAGATCTGATGGCAAGACTAGAGGGACAAGGTGTCTGATGTTCAGAAACAGCACGGGATACGGTACACCGTTTTTCCGTCCCACGAGCACCCTGCGTAGGGATCCTGGGTGCCGGGTCTGTTATTCACCATGACCTTGAGAAGAGTCACCTAGACCCCGTAAGACTCAGCGTCCACGCTGGCAAAACCAGGAAGGTCGCTGTCAAGGTCGCTGGGCCGGGACAGTGCGTGGGAAGCGCCTGGCCCGGAGAGAGAGGGCTTGATGAGTGTTGCTATGATCATTATCATCGAACATTTGCTTTTTTCCTTTGCAAATCATATCTCCCCTGTTGGATCAGAAATGATTTCGAAGGCGGGTCTGTGTCTGATTCACCTTTGCCTCCTTGCAATGCCTTTTAAAGAGTAAATAGCTGAATAAGTCTGCAAATTAGAGAAGAAAAGCAAATAATAATAATAATAATAATAATAATAATAATAATAGCAGCAAATGAGTAACCATGAATGATTTTAAATTTCTTTTCTTCCGGATCATCATTCACAGGGAAATTTTTCTGCGAGGACCAGGGGGAAGGAAGTATGTTTGGCGGGGGTGGTGGGAGCGGGTGGGGGGTCTCTGATGGCCGGTAGGATCTCAGGGCCGCGTGCGTGTCTGGGTGAGTGCCCAGGGCTTGGCGCGTGGGACCGGGCGGCCGGGGGCGATGCTGAGGGTGGTCCTCCCCCAGTAACGAGATGGGTGTGTCCGGCCTCACACTCAGACCCCCCTGCCACTCTTCAGAGGCTGCGGTGCGTGTGACTTGTTGGTGGGGGCTGCGGGGCTGGTGAGTTCTGACTGTTGGCTGAGAAGTTGCTTACTGTTTACTTTCGGGCTTGAGAGAGTCTCACAGGAATTTTTTCCAGACCCTTCATCTCTGGGGATCTGTTTATTTTTAAGGAAATTGTTGTTGTAGCTGCTCATAGCAGAGCAGAGGTCACCCCCCGCCCCCGCCCCGGGCGTGGGCCTCACAGGAGTATCGCGGGGCCAGGCGCAGAGCAGGGGGGGCCCTGCTCGCTGCTCATCCCCACCTCTCAGAGCTCCGCGGTCACCGTTCCTGCGAGGTGCCAGCCGCCCCGCCAGCAGAGGCCCACACGTGAGGTCTGGCTGGACGCTCCTGCGTGTCTCCAGTTCCAGGCCAGGGGTCAGACTGAACTTGGCCTTGTGCCGCACCCGGCCCACGCCAGCTCATGCCTGGGGCGGATGGGGCCGGTGGGGACGGCAGACTCCTGGGTCAGACGCATGGCTGTGAGCGCGTCCCGGCCCTAGGGCCCATTCTCGTCCTCGGGGCTGCGATTTTAGGCGAGGGGGTCCGTGCACTGAGATACGGGCTCAGCATTGTCCGCTCCATCTGAGAGACAAGATTTATGTAAGGGGTTCACAGCCCTAAGGGAGCTTTGGTCAGACACTGAGGGCATGGGTGCAAATTCCCAGTTTTTTTTTTTTTTCCTAGTTACAAGTTCAAAGCGAGGCTAAGAGCAATGCTACCTGTCCTTGCCTAAGTTTACTTTCCTGACGCATTGGGATCGGGGCCACGGCTACAGCACTGGCTCCTTCTCAGTCTACAAGCTAATTCTACGAGGTTGAATTTAGAAGCCAGGCATGATCCACACTCTGGATGATTAAAATGGCCAACGCGTGTGCTCAGAGCTCACGTACCTTACGCAACACAGGGTCCAGAATCGAAGAGGTGACAGACTGCGGTACCCCACTCCCAGTTCCGCTCCCCTAAGGTATTCTGATGGTCGATGGGCTCAATGGAAAAGAAAACGTGTTTGAAATTCAGACTTTCCTGGAGCGATGCGTGATCATCTGAAGGAAACATCGAGATGGGTATTCCGTCTATGTGATCGGTTCGAGGCTGGTTATTTCACTCTCTTTAAAATGTCAAACTTCTTATTGTCCCATGCCTCCCAAATTACTGCCCTTTCCGCAATTCTAAACTTTTTTTTGGGGAGGAAGGGACAGGAAGTTTTCATTTGTGATGAGATTCCAAATGGCTGGGAGTAAAATACAATGAGATAAAGTAAGAAATAAGGTATCTTGCCTGTTTTAATGAGCAGCTCTCAAACCTGGCTAGGCCCAGAGAGGTTAAACAAATAATAATAAAAAAGGGACACCTGAGTCCTACTTCAAACACTCGAATTAGAATTTACTGGGGGTGAAACCCTAGTTAACTGTGTTTTGAGGTGTGATATCTGTGAACTTATGTGAGAAACTAAAAAAATATTTGATGCTTTTAACATACACGTTCACGTATTTGTAAGTCTAAAGGATAATACTGAATATTTTTTTCTATCACTGAACACTTAAGGCACTATCACTTTTATAGTTGATCCTTTATAATCTTTTTTTTTTAAAAAAGGAAGTTTTACTGAGGCTTAGCTGACATAGCATGAGTTTTACTCATTTTAGCTGTGTCATTCCTTGAGTTTTCGTGTCTTTGTAGAGTTGCACAACCGTCAGTCATCACAGTCCACTTTTAGAATAGTTGTCACCCCCAAAAGAGCTTTCTATCTCTTTGCCGTCACTCCCTGTCCCCACCCCAGCTCCATCCACCACTAATCCACTTTCTGACTGTGGATTTCAGACACCTGCATCTTTAGAAGGCATCACCTCATATTCTGCGGCTCCGGCAGAGTTTCGGGATAGTAACTGTGTCAGGATTTTGACCTCCAGAAGCAGCCGTCAAACAGGATTATTTCTTTAATTTCACGAGCCCTCCGGAGTCTCCGACCTTTGATCCTTGTTAAAACGTGCATCGTCCGTCTTTCCCGCCAGCCCGTCCGTGTGTACTGTTGGATGCAGGCCAGCGTAGAATGACTCACACAGTGGGCGGGAAAGAACCTCGCCCCATGGCCAGCGTCCGCTCGTTGAGGTGGAACCTCGAAATGGAGAAGTACCAGCTGGCCGCCCCAGTAGGGCTGCTGCAGGCCCCCCTACAGCGCCCCGAGCTCATTGAACATGGTACCCCTGTCTTCTCTCGGAAAAGCCGGATGTAATTGCTCAGGGCATTTTGGTGACAGGAGAGCTGCTCTGCTGTCTGTGGTCCCCGCCATGGCTTCCTGGCCCCCTGGGGCTGTTTCTCTCCTGCCCTTTCCCCCTCCCCCACCGCTGAGACGAGGTGCCCACCTCTCGCAGGCTGGCTTCGTGTCCACCTGCATCCCGGCTGTGTCCCTCGGCCGGAATGCTTGTGTTCGAGCATTATTTGGTGTCAGTTTCTGCCCCGCTGTTCCCCAAGACGTTTCCTGGGCCGTCGACTCTGTTTCTGAGCCTCCCAGCCGGAGTTCCCAAGTAATTGCAAACTCGTCCTCTCTGTCAAAGCCGAGGCACCCGTGTGATAGATAGCATCCTATTTTGTGACGTTTGTGACTGTCTTCGTGTCTGGCGTATCGCTGACGGGTACCCCACACTCAAGAATACAGAAGAAAGAGAGAGGATCAGCGTTGGCTCTTAAAAATAGTTCTAAAAAGACAGCCTTGGGAATGGGGAGGAAATACTTGCAAATCACATATCTGATAAGAGTCCCGTGTCCAGAATCTATAAAAAAAAATTCTTAGAATCCAAACTCAGAAAGATAAACAACCCAATTACAACACGGGCAAAGGACCTGAATGAACGTTTCTCTGAGGCAGACCTACAGATGGCCAGCAAGCATCCGAGAAAGATAGTCAAGACCGTTCGTCATTGGGGAAACGCAAATCAGAACCACATGAACTATCGCGTCGCGCTCACTGGGACGGCTCGGATAATAAAGAAAGAAACAGAAATGGAAAGTGAGTTTGGGCAAAGGCGTGGAGAAACGGGAGCCCTTGTATGTGGCTGGTGAGGATGCAAAATGGGGCAGCCACTGTGGAAAAGTTTGATGGGTCTTCAAAAAGTTAAACATAGGTTTCCCAGATGACTATAGTTTTGATTTCGCTCAGCGTGTGTGCAAAAGCGTCGGAAACGGGCACTGAGATCCTTGAACGCAAACGTTCGTCCCGGCACTAGCCGCGGGAGCCGAAAGGCGCAAACGAGCTGAACGTCCATCGGTGGTGAATGGACGAACGGGCCACCGCGGTGTGCCCACGTGGCGGGACCTCAGCCCTCCACGCCAACGCACGGAACACCGGCCGACACCGCCTGCAGCGTGGGGGACCCTGGGCTGCACGAGGCTTCGTGGGAGAAGCCAGGTGCGAAAAAGCTCATGCATTTCATCTTTGGGGTGATGAAAACGTTTTTGCAGCTGGGTAGAGCTGACAGCTGCACCACATCCCGAGTGTACACAGCATGCCGCTGGATTGTACGCTTCGAAGCGGTTCATTTTGTGTCATGTGACTTTTACCTCAAAAACATTTTTAAAAAAAAATGTGTTTCAGGTTGTTAGAGCCCCATCGCCTCTGGGGGCCCTGGAGGTGGTGTGTGCTGCGTTTTCTGGGGTGAGCTGCGCCTCCTTTCTAGGCCTAGGAGAGCAAACGGTAGGCCTAGGGGGTCTGCCAGCTACGGCTCGCTTTTAACTCCATCACTCTTGCGAAAGCTTCTAATAAAACGTTGTCCTTCGAATAATCCTAAGAACTGACGATACTTAATTAGAAAGAAGAGAACCGCTCAAAATACGGTTTCGTGACCTTCACGTTGGAAGATGATGAGGTTGGTGGCCCTGCGGCCCCATATCCTGCCAGAAAAGTCACCTCTCACTGGAGACTCGCACTGTGTCTCGCTCTTCAGGAGACGCCCACGACTGCGTCACCCGAATCTGTTCTAAAGTCGCGTGTTTCTTTGTTCGGTCTGTTCACCTCAGGACTCTTCTCTCTGCCTTCTGTTTTGAAGGTTTTCTTCGAACTGTATTCTAGGTACCCAGCGTGGTGCCGGCCATCGAATGAGTATGTGTCACTTAGGAATAATAATTGTGGGCAACGAAGATGCTGTTGGGATTTCAACACTTTTCTGGTTTAAGGCGGTCGATTTTGCCAGATCTTGGGTGTAGCTCGCATTGTGTTGTGCGGGAGGGATTAGGAGACAGACTTTGGCTCCAAAACACTTGTTGCAAAAACCTGGATCTCTTTCTCCTTTGCCAGGGTCGCCAGATGGAATATAGGATGTTACATTTGAATTTCAGATAAACAGTGTAATCCTGCGCATTACGTGTGACGTCCTTACACTAAAAAAAGGATCACTTGTTGTTTATCTGAAATTCAAATCGCCTGGCCATCCTGTCTCATTCGCCCAATCCGGCAGCTTTGTCCTGTCCAAGGGCTGCCTGGCGACAGTCCTTCAGCCAGTGGCAGTTCCCTTGTCCACCCCGCACCCCGTCCCCTGCAGCTGGAAGGGCATGGCCCCGTTTGGCCTCTGCACTTTGCCAGGAAAGAATCTGGTGGTTAACGTGAGGGTTTCCAGCATTGTCCAGTGCAGAGATGATTCAGGTATGAGTCATTTGGCTCCATAGTTGGTTTGGTTTTGTTTGGTTTTTAAGAACGAGATAAAAACCCATGTTATTTTGGTTGTTCTGACAATGGCTATAGTTCAGTCAGGGCCAGCTGTGAGCAGGATGACTCAGCGAGACCCGGGAGGGTGACCCTCTCTCTTTAACTTGACATTGGTGAGCCACCTGCTCTTCTCCGGGAGGCCTCACTCTTTCTTCCTTTTTCTTGCCGTCTCAGTTTGGTGTGTGAGGCGGGGGGATTGTCTGGGCATCTGGCACCGTCCCCCAGGGTCGTGGCTGAAACCGGAGGTGAGTGGGTCGAGGGCACATGACTTGGGTTACCGAGAGCTTGTACCACGCGTGCCAAAACACTTGCACGACGACCCTCTCGGAGGGCTCTCCGGCCCCTCTGCCAGCCGCGTGCCGACGGGCGAGCCGCCTCCACAGTGGATGCTGGGCGGGCTTGCTTGGAGCCCTCACCGCGTCCCTGGCACCGGGCTCGTGCTCGGAAGCCGACAGTGTCCACCGTCTTGTCGCTGCCCTTGAAGGACACTGGAGTCGGCGATTCTTAGAAATTAAAGAAAGTCTTCGACCGCGGTAAAAAGCACAGAACGTGAAACGTAGCGTCTCAACCGTTCCTAGCGCACAAGCCATAGCGCTGAGCTTGCTCACGCTGCTGTGCGCCCCGTCTGTTAATTGTGTTTGTCTCCCCAAACCGAAGCTCTGTCCCTTCGGCAGCACCAACCCCGGTCCCCCAGCCCCTGGCGGCCACCACGCTCCGCATACTGTCCTCGAGGTTTGCTCACGGTGGCACGTGGCCGGATCGCCTCACCTTCATGGCCAAGCGGTATTCCCTTGCGTGTCTGGACCACGTTTCGTTTATCCGCTCACCTGCCGAAGGATGCTGGCGTTGGTCCCACCTCTTGGCCGCTGTGAGTCGTGCTGCTGTTAACCAGGTGTGTAGGGCCTTTGAGATGCTGATCCTGTTCAGTGCACACCCAGGGATCGTAGGGGATCGTAGGGGATCGTAGGAGATCGTGGAGGATCATAGGGAGCTCCGTTTTTACCTTACTGAGGGGCTGCTGAACTGTCTTCCGTATCGCTGAGCCGTTTCACATCCCACAGTGCCGCACGAGGGGTTCCGTGTGTCCCCATCTTCACCAACAACTTGTTACTTTCTGTTTTTGTTTTGTTTTGTTTCGTTTTTGTTGTTATTTTTTTTTTATTTTTGGTAGTAGCCATTCTAGTGGGTGTGGAGAGTAGGCGGTTTGGAATAAATTGAAAAGGAGGAAGCCCTCTGTAAGGTTGGATCTATGAAATGACACCCGGGTTTTCTCGACGACTGGGCCGTGTCTTCCCGAATGGGCAAAGACAGCGCGGGGGGATCTCACGGAACTCTCTCGATCTTATGCCCCTCCGAGCTCTGGCACTGCTTCGCATGGGCCTCCGTGTGGTTCCCTGTCAAGTGCTCAGGGCAGGTAGGGGTCGAGGCCTTCGATGGACGCGAAATGACATTGGGGGGAGGGGCGGATAATGCTAATGTTTTTAGCAGGTCACTGCTTTTAGAGTGTGCGAGGTAGTAGCTCTCGTTATCACGCATAGTTCTCGTAAAAAAATCAGATGGGGCAGGCCGGCTCTTAGCCATGCATCGTTTTAAGATGAAAGAGCAGCGAGGAAGTCGCGAAGAAAGCTAATTCGCTGAGAAAATTGGGCACACACCATTTAGCTCTAAAGGGACAGAGAGCTGAATTTGAACTCCTTCAGCTGTAAAATTTGCATCATTTTTCCATATTGTATGTTGCTGTCATGTCTACATGATGCTATTTCCCCAAAGGACATAAGATAGCAAATACCAACATAGGGAAGAAAGCCCTCTTCTGGTAAGAAAAAAAATATATATATATAATAGGAGACTTAAGATGGTATCAAACCAAATTCTTTCTCATCTTCATAGCCTCAAATGTACCGCTATTTTCTTCCCCGCCCCCGAGACCTAGCCAATGGTTGTTTGACGTCGAGGTGTAAAGAATATACATCCTTTACAGACGTACAACGTAATGATTTGCTCTTTGTATCTATTGCTGATTGATCCCCACAATCGTCCAGCTCACATCCGGCACCATGCGTCATCACAGAATTTTTTTCCTCGTGATGAGAACTTTTAAGGTCTCCCTTTCCACCGTGCCTCACGGTACTGCCATCCACAGTCACTGTGCTGTCCATTCCATGCCCGTCACTGTTAACACTCTGCCGATCTGCTTGAATGAGGACTTTCTTGCTCCCATCAAGGGCCAGTTGCCCAATTATCCGTGGTATTTTTGACTGCCCTGGCCGGAGCCAGGTGAGTGTGTCCCGTAAACAAACAGAGACAATTCAGCGCCTTTTCCAGAGGAAATGAGCAGGCGGGGTGTGTTTGGACATCCTTTTGTAAAATCGCCAGGTGCTGGCTGCTTTTTCTCCCACGGCGGGCGGCCCCGAGGCCCACAGGAAGCAGAGGCCAGGAAATCCCTCTGTCACTTGTCCCAAAGAGGCGTAGCTTGCTGCCGTCGTCCTTGACTGTGGTTCTTTGCACCTACATCCTTTCACCTTTAGACATTTTACTTACGTAGCAGTTGGCTTCCTTTTCTCCCCCGTGTGGTCGTCTAGGAGGAGAATGTTTATTTGTGAATAACATCCATCTTCTAGGACAAAACAGAGGACCTCCTTGCTGTTTTCGTCACCCTTGACACGACAGACATGCAGCGCCTGTCACTACAAGCTAGACTCAGCGGGAGGAGTGCTTAATCCCACTTGTCTACATCGCTCTTACCTTTGGTTGGGTCCTTGGAGAGTGTGATGGACGCTATGGACGGACGGTCTCTCCAGCAAAAACATAACCACGCCTGCTTCCGTGCAAAATTCTGGGTATCATTTCAGGGAGCCCTTGGGGAAGCCACTAACTGCGTGATGCTTTATAAAGGTTGTTCTCTGCGTGAACATTCTTGGCTTCCCATTATGTTTATGATGAGGGGCCTTTTTCTCCTCTGCAAATAGTGAATATTTGTTTCCGCTGAGCTCTCAGTGCTATGGGTAAAAATGCGACGTGTGTGTTTTTGAAGAGTGTTTTTAAACTCGTGAGTTGCCTTTTATCCTGGGCAGAGAGTACTAGAAGCTCCTTCGGAAGGGGAGGAGGCTGCAGGGCTGATGTGTGCTGAGCACCTACTGTGTGCCAGGCACCACGCTCCGTCCCTTGAACAGGTACCTCCCTGGATGTGGACACGGTTCTAACGATTCTCCAGCTTAACAGATGTGGGACTGAGGGAAGTTCCGAGATCCTGAGTCAGTCATTTTGAGTCTGTCCAACTCGAGAGCCCAAACTCAGTATTGCGCGGCCTCTAAAATCGTACAAATTGTCTCGTTCGAAAACACGGGGTTTTAGACAGGAAGGGAGCAGCACGGGGATGCTGGTGACTTGAGAAGCAAGGAAGAGGGATGGAGAAAGAGAGCCGTTAACGACCATCCCCCAGGATGCATTGGAGGCGGGTGTGTGTGACCGAGGGTCCTCTCGCATGAGACCACCGCTGCCTGGATCGAGACAGAGGGGGTGGCCGTAGAAGACTTTAATTCCTCCAGTTCGGGGCACTTGTCACAGTTCGCTCCCCCGCATCCCACCCCGACCCGGAGCGGGACACGAAGGAGAGAGATCCAGCAGGAAGAGCAGACGCGTGCGTTCCCATCAGGAAAGTAGGTCAGCGCCCGGCTCCCCTGGCCCGAGCCCAGCCTCCTCTTGTGCTCTTGTCACCTTCGGACCGCAGCCCGTGACCACCGAGAGTCCCCCGCTCACAGGGCTCCTGGGGGCTCCAGTGCCTTTTCAGGAAACGCCGAAGAGTGTCTGTCATTCTGCTGTGGCCTTTTGCTCGGGCACGGTCGGGCAGCTACACAATAAGGTCGGTCAGCTGACCTTCTTGACCGAAATGCTTTTTTCTTCCTCCAATAAAGTAGGATTTTATTTTTTAGAGCGATTCATCTGGAATTTTCCCCAGCCAACCTTTTTTTTTTTTTTTTTTTTGGTAAAGAGTAGAAAATTCACAGGCCACATCGACTGGTTCTTAGTGGGTGGAAGTCAGCCTCGGGACCTGGGTCCCTTGGTGAGTGACCCAACTGGGAATCAACCCACCCTCTGGGCAGATGAAATAAGCCCATTTAGAGGCATCTCATGAATTTGCATCAGGAACAAGCAACCATCAGAGGTCACTAGGAAACCAAATAATAATACACTATCCTTTCTCATGACTTATATCAAAGAGCCCAGTCAAATGAATTATGAAGGGAGAAATTATACTCTTTTTGTCCTCAGCGCTTTCATTCCATCCTGAATGGTATTAATTTGGGGTCATTTCGAAGAGCATTTCAAGGAGAGAGATTTGAAACAAGAAGAAGTAGGTACATACATGCTCACGACAGTATAAAGAGTCACATCTGTGTACGGCCAGGCCACCCTGAACGTGCCCGCTCCCGTCTGATCTCGGAAGCTAAGCAGGGTCGGGCCTGGTTAGTCCTTGGATGGGAGACCACCTAGGAAGACTGGGTGATGGAGGCAGAAAAAAAGGGATAAAAGCCAAGAGTCACATCTAACTATAGTAATGTCGAATGTTAAACTTAGAGACCTTCTAGACCCGGCCAATCACCTCCATCTAAGGCACGTGGCCGGTATCTCTGCAGGAGCCAGAAGCACCTGGAAATCTTGCTAACACACGGCTTCCTGAGTCCCGCCTCCAGAGTTCCTGGGCGGGCCCAAGAATCTGTGCCTCCAGCAAGTCCCCAGGTGATACCCATGCTGCTGATTCGAGACCACGTGTGACACTGCCCCGCACCCTCCCCGCAGGTGGCTGAGTCAGCCAGGTAGTTAGTTGGCTCAGATGCTTCTGATGAGACGAGCCGTACAGGTGGCCTCTGCCAACGGGACATCTTCCTCAGAGCGTCCTGTCACTGGGTACAAAAAGTTCGTCTTACTCTACTTTTGTGGGTTAAACAATTCTCCTAAGATTTTAGAGGAGGCATACAGGTGGAATATGTGATAACATAGCTCTTGCATTGTGAGACATTTTTCTCTCTCCTTTTGTGTGTTTAAATATCCTCATCAGAAGAGATTTAAAGGGAGGCATGAAGGGGACCTACGTGATCGCATGTCTCTTGCACTGTGATACGCTATCAGCACAACGTCGAGGACGTTGGTAGAGAATACGCACTTTACGTATTCAAGTAGACAAAAGTGGTATTTTGTTTCCAGACGATGCTGGGCCACCTCCTTCGACTGTTATCCACCAAAACGAAACTTTCGCCAAAGTCCTTTTTAAGCCCAGTGTGGTACAGCAAGCCAAGATCGCCCAGAACGGCGTTTTGGGGGATTTCATCGTCAGGTATGACGTCAACAGAGCACAGAGCATCGGGGACATCCAGGTAAGGGGTTCCTTGTCGCTGTTGCCTCTTAGTTGCCGGATACGTTTAGTTGGACTCAGAAGTGGGGATTCCAATGCATCCCTAAGGGAGACGGGACTTTCTGATTCTTAGGAGATCTGTTTTTGTTTTTTTTTTTACCCAAACTGTGACTCCAAGGAGCCCAGTGGTGTCCCCTTGCTCGGGGCTGACGGTGTCTCTTTCCTACTTTAGCAAACTGGAGAGCAAAAGAATCTACAAATTTCCCGGTGATGTCTTAGATGAAGATAAAATTTTAGTTCTTCTACAGTTTTAGCTAAGAGGGACTGGTCCCCTTGGGGTCCGATGGCTCCAGAGTCAGGGTGGGGATTTTAGGGTGTATTAATGCACATCTAGAATGTGGATGGTCTTGGCGTCTCACCGTGAGACGCTTGGTGAACACCGGGTAGTGAAGGAAGCCGGTTTCCTATGGGGAGAGGGGAGCGGATGGATAATTAAAATTGCATCGGTCAACATAGTCGGCACATTTTTAAGGGGTGATTCTGCCCTTATGCAGATTCAATGAGCCATTCTCTCTCTCTCTGAGGGGGCCAGGACCGTGGGTACGCGCGCACTGGGTCTGGGGTCCGACCCCCCACACTCGTCTCGTGCTGTCGTCCTTGACCCTGAGGCGTTGCGTAGACTGTGTAGACTGTCCGTCTCCGCTCGCTGTCCCGCTTGTCCCCCGAGCTCCTGTTCTGACGTCGTGTTCCCTCCGCCAGGTTCTTGATGGCTATTTCGTGCACTACTTCGCGCCCCGGGACCTGCCCCCGCTCCCCAAGAACGTGGTGTTCGTGCTGGACAGCAGCGCCTCCATGGTGGGGACCAAGCTGCGGCAGGTGAGCGAGCGCCCCAGGCCGGCCACGCCGTCCCCGCACGGCCCCCCGGGGCGCTGGGTCCTCTGCTGGGGTGGGGGGGGGAAGGCGGCTGGTTTCAAGAGGCCGCTTCCCAGTCCAGCCACCCCGCCTGCCCAGGCCTCGTCCTCATAAGCTCCCGTGTCAGCAGAGTGTTGTGTTCTGTTCTTTCTTTCTTTCTTTCTTTCTTTCTTTCTTTCTTTCTTTCTTTCTTTCTTTCTTTCTTTCTTTCTTTCTTTCTTTCTTTCTTTCTTTCTTTCTTTCTTTCTTTCCTTTTTTCTTTCTTTCTTTCTTTCTTTCTTTCTTTCTTTCTTTCTTTCTTTCTTTCTTTCTTTCTTTCTTTCTCTTTCTCTCTTTCTTTCTCTGTCTCTGTCTCTCTCTCTCTCTTTCTTTTTTACAAAAATGGGTTTATTTCTGTTGTCTATAAAATGTAGAAGGATTGACAAGAGCACCTCTCCTTGGGGACTTCAACTTTTGGCCTCTAAACCACTAAATCCTCAGTCTCCCGGCACCTCTTTTGGCCTTGGCCAACATCACCTTCGGTGATGAGATCATTTGAGAACGTCTTTAAAATACAGCATGGAAAATTTCCGACGGGCCCAGGGTACGATGGGAACGGTCGACTCGAAGGCCGTTCGATCTCGGTGCCCACCCGGTTGTCATCGCGTGGCGTCGGTGCGGAAAGTGGCCGTGCGAAGGCAGATGGCTCGGCGGGTGTGGCTCCGAGCCCAGGAACGGAAGCACGACGCCCGGGTGTGTCAGGGCGCACGGCGACGCGTGAGGCCGGGCCCGTGCGCCGCGGGAGACGTGCTCGCGGCCCGGGTCGGAGCTCTGATGTCACAGGCCAGCTGAGGCGGCTGCCTTTCCGGGGGGGAGGTTCCTTGCCTTGTCATGGTAGGTGTCAGTCCGGTTATCCGCCCGTCT
>PVKZ01008317.1:0-16700 GCA_004027375.1 Macroglossus sobrinus
TCTTTCTTTCTTTCTTTCTCTCTTTCTCTCTTTCTCTCTCTCTCTCTCTCTCTCTCTCTCTCTCTCTCTCTCTCTCTCTCTCTCTTTCTTTCAGAGATTATGAATACAGAAATCAAAATCCAGGCCTTATCTTGGTGAATATAAGGAGTATAAGAAGAAACCCCTTCCTCAGAGCTCCCATGTGGTGTGATAAGTACCAAGGAAATTTCCCTTAGTTCTTATTGGGGAACTGGAGGTCAGCTAAGGAAAGGACCATAGTCCTTACAAAGTGCCTCTCAAAATGAAGCAAAAGGAACCAGCCAGGCTCAGAAATCAACATACACAACAGCCAGAGATCAACATACACAACAGCCAGGTGGGAACAGAGTTTCACAAAAAGACACTGTTGAATTCTGCCAGAGGGAACTATTGATATCATCTATGTACAGAACAAACAAATCTGCTGCAGATACCTACAGAAGACCACCCCCCAATAGGAAAGCAGAATTTCCCACTCCTTACCACCACCTGCATGAGAGTTCAGAGTCAGAGACAGAAATGACTTCAATTTGAAATGAGGAAGAGTACATTTTTTCTCATACCCAACCTCGTTGCTGTAAAGTTTATATCCATTAAACTAATAATTATTGAGCATTTACTTTGTGTAAATAAATTGGACTAACTCATTATGTATTAACTCATTTAATCCTCACCAGAATTTTATAGGGTATACAGTCTCGTTATCCTCATTTTATAGATGAGGACATTGAAGCCTAGAGACTTAATAATTTGCCTATGATTACACAGCTGGGAAGTGGCCCATCTGGAATACAAATCTAGGCAGGCTCATTTTCTTAACCACTATAATTTTGTTTTCTCTTGCAGGCTTTTCAGAGAATCTGTATTAAAATAAA
Organism: Macroglossus sobrinus; assembly: GCA_004027375.1. Classification (NCBI taxonomy): domain Eukaryota; kingdom Metazoa; phylum Chordata; class Mammalia; order Chiroptera; family Pteropodidae; genus Macroglossus; species Macroglossus sobrinus. The sequence continues at coordinate 894 of PVKZ01008317.1, forward strand.
TAAAGAACAAACAAAACTCCTAAATCTGGCATGCTAATGGGTTAAATCTTCAATGTGAAAGTGGGCTGTAAATATATCTTACTCTTTCTCTTCCAGTTCCTAGTAAAAAATTTTGCCTATCTCAAGTATTGGTATTTTGTAGGATGATATTTTATAACTACAAATTGGATCTCACAAATGTTCAGTCTGAATTCATACTATTGGGATGGATCAACAAATCAGAAACCAGGAACTTAAATTCAAGTGACTCAGAATTGATAAGGAACCTAGATAACCAGCAGATAAATATAAACCCCTAGAGGAGTTCACCTTCAGCCTAGTCTTCAAGGAACTTCCACACACAAAGAGCTCATTACTTTCAAATGATATTATTGTCTACATGTAGAACTAAAAGAATCTATAGATACATTTTAACAATTAATAAAAGTTTAACAGGATTATTGGCAAAAAAAAAAAACCAGTGGTATGTCTAGACAAACATTAACTAGATTCATTATAGTGATCATTTTGCATTACATACAAATATTGAATCATTATGTTGTACACCTGAAACTAATATACTTTATGTTAATTATACCTCAATAAAAGAAAGCCAACAGTATGTAAATACCTTAGTGACAAATATAAAATATAATAAAAATACCATTAAATTATAAACTATACAGAAATAAACCTAACAAAAGATGTAAAAGAACTTTATGAAAACTGTATAAAAGGTTACTGAGAGATGTAAAAGCAGACCAAAATAAATGGAGCCTTATTCCGTGTCAGAATTAGTATACTTAATAAACTAATAAACACTAATTCTCTCTAATATGATCTACAGATTCAATATTCTCCAGTCAAAACCCCAACTTTTTTTAAGACGGGAGGATTTTGATGAAACTTGAGATGATACTCAAGTAGAGAATAAAAATTATAAAACACAGCTGAGAGAAAAAGAAAAAGGTAAAGAATTTGCCTTATTAAATATTAGCCCTTAATATAAATCTATAACTATTAAGACACTGGTATTCACTTAAGAAAAATCATGAAATGAAACAAAATATCAAGCCCAGGATTATACTCACATGTATATGAAAATTAAGTTATGGTAGAGCTGGCTTTACAAATCAATAGGATATAAATGGACTTTTTAATAAATGAAGCAGTGTCAAGTGATTATCCATATGGAAACGATGAAAATTGAATCTTATTTTTTTATCACATGAAAATGACTCTAGGTAAATTAAAAACTTAAATATGAAAGGCAAAACCATAAATACATGGAAGACAAAAAGGAGACTCCTTTTATAATCTCAAGGGAGGAAGAAAGTTTTAAAAGTAGACAATATGTTGTAAATTTCAAAGGAAAATATTGATTAATTTGGAAACTTCTGTTTATCATAGGACATCAAAAGAAAGTAAAAAGATAAGCCTAAGCCAAAGGAGTAGGGAGCCAAAGGAAGAAAATAGTTGTGGTACATATAATCAACAAAGAGTTAGTGTGATGGTCATATAAAAAACTCTTACAACCTCCCCTCCACAAAAAAGACAAATAACCATGAAATTGGACCCAAAACATGAATAAGCCATTCATAGAAGAGGAAAAGATGATCAAAAGATGGCAGTCAGGGAAATGAAAATGAAAGCAATTTCACAGCCACCTGACTGCTAAAAATTGAAAAATTCAATAATGTCTAAGTGTTGGACAGGATCTAGAGCAACCAGAACACTTATATTCTGCTTGTAAAAGTATGGCCTGGTACTTTTCCAATCAGGAAAACAACTTAGCATTATCCTCAAGCTGAAAATGCGCATACCCATTGGCCAGGCCAATCCTAGGTATATGTCCTTGTTAAGTTTTGTACATATATGTCAAGGGATATGCAGGAAGAATGTATATCAAAAGAACAGCAGCAATCTAAATTATAGACAATAATAGAATAGAGACAACATTGGTGGTCTTATCATCCAAGGGACTATTGCAGAATGGATGAGTTAAAGCTACACATATATACATGCATCACACATATGAATTTGACCTAATTTGTATAAAGCAATAACATGTAAAGTTATATAACAGTTTTTTTGGGATGATAGTCATATAAAAAAACTATAAAGAAAGATAAAGCAATCGTAAACACAAGATTCATGTGAGTGATTACCTCTCAAGGAGGAGGGGAGGAATGGGATTAAAAGAGTTTCTAAATAAAAAAGACAAGATTCTCTTTCTTAAACTGGGTGTTAGATGCATAGGTGTTTGTTGTACTGTTATTCACACATATTACAGATTAATTTGTGTCTATCTGAAATTCAATAAAATTTAAAATATGTTTAAAAATCAAATTACAGAATATTACATGCAGTATGAAGTTCTGTAAGTTAACATATTCACACAAAAAGAACTCCATACATCTGAGTATGTAGTTGCACAGCAGGTCTGGAAGATAGTCCACATGCTGAGAAAAGTGCCTTACTTCTAAGAAAAGAGGCTGCCATTGTGGATAGGGGTCAAACCAAATTTGGATATAGTTTTGTTTTGGAATTTTCTACAATGAGACTATATTTTTATGTTAATTACATATAAAGTAGATTTTATAAATTCAAAGAGAAGAAATTAAAGACTTCAAAAAAAGAGAAAGAGAAAGAAAGAAAAAAGAGAAAGGGAAAGGAAAGAGGAAAGAAAGAAAGAAAGAAAGAAAGAAAGAAAGAAAGAAAGAAAGAAAGAAAGAAAGAAAGAAAGAAAGAAAGAAAGAAAGAAAGAAAGAAAGAAAAGAAAAGAAAGGAGAATGAAGATAGAACAAAGAGAAAGGAAAGAAAGAAGAGAGAAAGAAAGAGAAGAAACAAAAAAGAAAGAGAAAGAGAAAGAAAGTAAAAGGAAAGAAAGAAAAAGAATCAAAGAAAGAATGAAAGAAAAAAGAGAAAAAGAAAAAGAGAAAAAGAATCAAAAAAAGAATCAAAGAAAGAAAAAGAAAAAGAGAGAGAAGAGGAGGAGGAAGAAGAAGGAGGAGGAGGAGGAGGAGGAGGAAGAGGAAGAAGAACAACGGAGGAACGGAGGAACGGAGGAAGGGAAGGAAGCAAACAAGAAACTGAAATGCAGGTCTGTGCAGGTCTGTGTATGTATATTCATAAGATAGGGCTAGCGAAGTTCCAGGAACCGAAGATGAAGCTGCTCCCCCTACTGCTGGGCAGTCCTGGAGAACTGCAGAGTGCCCTTCAAATCACAGCTCTGCTGCCCTGCCTTTCCTCAGGGATGAAGCTCCAATCACTTCTAGGAGTGATTGACCTTTTCTGCTTCTGGGACAGGTGGGTGGCAGGATTTGAATGACTCAGATGCTGGGTGAGTCATCTGGTCCCAGGAAAGGGAAAAACCTGTGTCTGGGTTCTCAGTGGAGACACCTTTTATGTTTTTAAGTTATTTCTTCAAAAAGTATGCTAATGCACTGCTATGGCTGAAGATTTTGAAAAGGAAATTTCAAATGCTATTATTAATTATTTATAATGTAATTTTTTCCCCTAGGGAACTGAATCTTTAAAAAAATGAATTCTATTTTTCTAAGAGATGAGGTGAAAGTTTTATCTAATATTTCCCCATGACAGGACTTCACTTCTTACTGAACATTAGGGTCTATCTCTTCTGGATTCCTCTCCTTGGCTGGTAAATGTTTTTCCCCAAGACAGTAATCAAATTTGCAAATGAGATAATTTTTAAAGATACTTAAAAATCAATAAAATAACCCAGTCATTCCTTGTTTCTAAATAGTTTTGGTTTCAAGGCAAAAAAAAAAAAAGACATTAATAAAGGTAGAAAGCAAATCTGTAACCCAAACACTTTAATAAAGAGAACAAATTTAAAAGAGCAGAGAAACACAACAACCTTTTCCAAGTCTGTTTGTAAATGCAATATTATTTATGGCACTCAGATTTGTAATCACGATAGTTGGTTCTAACCTTGGTCATCTATGCTAGGAACCCTGTTCCACTTTGCTGACTTTAAGACAGTGATTGGAAGGCCAGCAAAGAGTCACCTTTGTCTCACTCATTGTTTGAAACAGTCAGTCACATCTGTTATGCAATTACGATAACTAATACATTACTGCATCGGTTCTGTTTATAATTTTCAAAAGTCATAAATTATGTGTGCTTTGTAAATGAAGTATTATATAGTAGGCATTTTAAGAATGAAAGTGAGGAGGGACCAGAAAAGAAAAAGAAATCGATAAAGAAAGCAAACATTCTGATTAAATTTAAAACTAAAGCTTACACTTTAAATAGTAAATGATTTTTGTTTACTGATACATCACTATAAAGCAACACTCAGGCACTTTTTATTTCCCATTACTCTACAACTTGAGTTTTATATTAGAGTTGAAATAGAATAATTAAAGTGTTGTGAGAAATCTGTATTCATCATTGCACCTTGCATGAGTTTTTCCCTTGATTCATTCATTCATTTACTAAATATTTATTGTGCACCTACAGTGTACTAGGTACTGTGCAAGGCTCTAGGTGTATAGTAAAGTGTAACTCTCATGAAGCAGCTCAGTGTCTAAAATGTTTCTCTCCTTCCCATTTCACCTCTTCTCTATCCTCATACCCATTTTTTTAAAGACTGTATCAAATACTATTTTTCAGCTTTCAACCTCCACTCCCAGCACAACTCACATGATACCCAGCCCCAAATGTTTCACAGCAGTGCCTTGAGCTACTGTTGCCTAGAGAATTTTGTGGCACAGCACAAATGAGGGATATATGTTCTAATCCTAATCTACAAGCAGGTCTTCTAAGAACCTAAAAATGGCCCCCATGGCCACAACAGTCAGAGAACACAGCCATTAGGAGGGGCAGATGCATATCCCACCGATGCAACAAACGAGCAGCTGATAGATCTCAACACATGTTCAAGGCAGAGAGACAGAGTCGCGGCATTCAATATAAGCCAATTCTGAGTTGAAAAGCAGGAACTGAAAACCATCTGAGGTCAACACTGAGTGCCCTGAAGTAAGATGCAGACATCCTATTTTCTGAATATCACAGAAAAGGATGCAAGTGAATGATTAGTAATCTACAGAAAGGCTTTTAACAATTTTAGGGACAGTGGCCTGGAGACAGACACCGTATTATACTTTATGACTCATTATGCATAAGGACCTGTGGTTCTCACTACAGAATATAGGTATATCATTCTAAACAACCCCTTTTTCCCATTTGTAGGAAGTCCCAAATTTAAAGAACATTTCTGGGTGTTAAACACCTGAATTGGGTAGACCCTTTGACTAGAGTCAAAGTTCTGATACCCAGAGTGAGTGACATCAGGTGAGTGATCTCCTTCACATAATTTTGTCTTAATGAACTAGGATTCCACACCTGAGTGCTGTGGTCACTTTCAAGAGCATTTTCTAAATGGGGATTTGTGTTATAGTTACTTGTGTATTTAGCATATTTCTCTGAAAATATGCCAAACCATATGTGGGCAGGACTACTTCAATTTTCCATCTCCTGTAGTGCCTAGCACACTTTTAATGGTGGTAGTGATAATGATGATGGTGGTGGTGGTGGTGATGATGGTGATAATGATGGTGATGGTGATGGTGGTGGTGGTGATGATGAAAGTTGACATATATAACACTATTTACCAGGCATTGTTCTGTATTATTCTATATTAATATTTTATAATTATTAACTCTTTTAATCCTCATGACAACCTTTTGAGGTGGGTTCTATGATTACCCCCATTTTATAGTAAAGGAAACATGGAGGCTAAATATAGTACACAATTCCTGGTAAGTTTGTGGTAAATATTTGCTAAATTAAATTAAATTTTTACCCTTTTAAAATAGACTGAGTGATATCAGTCTTAATCTGATTTTGTCATATGTGAACATATATTTCTACATTAATTTCTTACTGGTTTCAGAAATTAAGATGTTTTCCTCAGTGTGTATCTGAAGGCTGGCACATGATGGTTTTAAAACAATATGAAATAGAACTCTTATGTTACATATGCAACTATTTATGATGTTTTGGTATCTTTCTAATGCCTTTGGTTTATCATAATTAATGACAAAACTTCACTTTTGCTTTTCCATATTAAGCACATTCCATATTGTATTACATAGCAATTGTATTTTAACAAAACCTTTAGTCTATTTTCTGTAATGTCTTCTTCTTTTTCTTTTTCCCAGGAGCTGAGATTGCTAAGTCACTATTCTTAAAATTGCTTCTGTCACTTCCTAATGTAACCCCATGAAATGGGGCCTCACAACACCTGTGAAGGTAAAAGCCAGGTTGAATGCTCCAGCAAACTTGAGGATGCCAAGTCGATAGCTGTTGTAGATTAATTTGTCTTTGCAAGATAAATGTGCAATGTACTGTCAATTGATATATGCATCTGAGAAAATGTTAAACCAGGCGGGGTGTTGGGTATTTACACATGTGTGTGTTTGTCTCCGCCATTATATTTTCTTGTATAAAATTCTTATAGGACAAGGCAATTAGCCAAATAACTTCAGTAGATTTTCATAAAGTTTTGTGATTTCCTTGAGTTAGAGTCACATAGAGCTGCTAAGAAATGCATTTTTTCACTACTCCTTGCATAAAAAATAGAAATAGCATATCAGCAGCCTTTTTATGCAGCTTGGTTATGATTCAACAGTTCAAAATGTCCTTATTTCAAACTAGCCTGAGGGAAGTCTAGCAAAAATCAAGACTTTTGGGAGACAAGTAACATGACACTAAACAAATTTTGAAGCTCACTATTTATCTTTTTCCCAATTCAGGTCCCATATTGTGTGCTTTTTTTTTAGACTATCTAGAATCAAGTTGATTTTTTTTCCTTCATGAATGTTCTGTAAGCATGGTACTTGCTGGCAACACCATCCCCAAGAACTAGGGACACGTTGAGGAGCAAGGGCTGTGCAGAGCCAGCCTGATGGTGCTTATTAACCCAGTATTTTTCAACATGGCTGGAGGTGAGCCTTGAACTTTATACCAGAAAACGTCCTACCATCCCAGGTGTTGAAAAAAAAACATAAGCCAGACACTATTTTTAGAAATTAAAAAATGAAGTCAAGTTTTAATAAAAAAGAAAATTAAAGACTATCTTCTCTTTTGTAATTTTATTTCTAGCATGCATCCATAGATAGAGATAGAATGATGGGCACGAGGGAGCTTTTATTGGTTCCAAACCAACAAAGATCATTCTTTGATAGATATCTTATATGGTCCATATATATGGCAAATAGCTTTTATGAACCAGAAGATGTGACAAATAGAGGTGAGATGAAACTGTGGAAAATGGTTCTTAGTAATATGATTCTTTGGTTTAGGTTCCCTTAGAGGCAGATCCCGAGACAAGGATTTGAGAACAAATCGTTATTGGGGAGAGAAAGCCAGGAAACACTGTCAGGGGAATGGAGAAATGAGACAAAGGGGAGGAAACCCATAAAACTCTCAAGCCACTAGGAGGCAGCATAAAGCACGCCTTGAGTTATCCCAGCTGATTGTGAGATGTTGAGGGTTATTGATGTACTAGCTCGCTGTTGATCGTCATTGGTCAGGGGCTGCTTTCAGGAGTTTATTTCCCCAGCACTTCCGTTTTGCCCTCTGAGGGAGCTGAGAGCCAAATGTGTCCTGCAGTTAGAAAATAAAAATCCTTCCGCTGTCATCACAGGTGTTTGCAGTATGTAGCTTTGCTGAGCAAAGGTGAGGGGCGGGGGTGTAAACAAGGCATCGACTGTGTGATACGCATGATTACTGCACATGTAACGCAAGTCATTGGCTCAGTGATGAGATTGTGCTTCATGAGTCTTTCCCTTTCTCCTCACTCACCTCCACATGTTTTGTTTTTACTAAATAAACAGTACTTGAGCTATGCCTGGCACTTAGTTCAAACTAAATTGTCGAATAAATGAATGCGCGAAGAATTAATTTTTATGTAAGCAGAGATGACGTTGTTTCCTTGGTTTTCCCCATTTTTTCTACATGCAACTCAGAGATGATACTATGACGCACTTCAGACTTGCCCCAACTGCTACTGTGATGGATACTTCAAAGTTCTCCAGCCTTTTGGATGAGCAGTACCTTCTCATTCTGAGATAGTTATGGACACACAGGCAGGCAGCAGGGGCCTCTGTCTTCACCGTCTTGGAAACCTGGTGCAACAGTGGCATCTAACTCTTCTTGGGCTGAGACAGATGAGGATTTCTCACACCGACGTTCAGAGCATGTTATGCTCAGGTGTTCGTGGGGGACAGATCTGCTCTTTGGTGATGACATTCAGATCTCAAATAAACCTCTTGCATGCTCAGCAGCCTTCTGGCTGCCTGTACATTGGTTCTGACATCTAACCTGTGAGGGTGCATCAGAATTTCTGATAATGGGAGCGAGCATCATTCTCGGGGACCCCTGATGCTGGCTCATTGTTTGGAGGAGCTTATGAAGACATTGGACTCAACAAGCTCTAAAGATGGGCAGTCCCCAAAACATTATTTGTTGGCTTACCATAGACTTTTTAAAAAATTAAATGACATCTGGCAGGGCATGGGGGCTCTAGTTTGTGATAATTCTCGTCTCCATAATGGGTGGGAGCCCAGCACTGCACTTACTGAGGTTTCTGGTCTGGCCTTGAGACAGCCTGGGTTTGCACCCAAGCTTCCTACAGTGTATGTCCACGACAATCCACAGAGGGTGATGGATATTGTTTGAATCAGCTCTCTTTGTCACAACAAACACTCTTTTTCTTGGCTGAGAGTAAAGTTTCAGAAAACCTAGAGGATAGGTGGTAAAAGGCAAAGTGGTAGGAGGAAGAACCTTCTATCTCATCTTCCTATGCCAAGGACCAACCTATGCATGCTATGATTCCAGGTGCCATATTTCTCCTAGATCTTATAACTTTTGTCCTTCTTTCCATCATCCCCACTTGTACCTTACCCCTAGCATTTATGCCTCTCAAGCTCTCACTCCTGAAACCCTCCTCTTTTCTGTCCTAAAATTTAACAACAAAGAAATCTTATTCTGCTCCTGACTAGTATCTGAGCAGCAGGTTTGCAGTGTGCACCAGGAGCATTAGTTTCTTTAATATGGCCAGTGGAGGACCCAGCTCTGAAACTCTCTGCATTAAATGGTCGAGAATGGGAGACCTAACAAGCGCACACTTTGGGGGCAAGGGATAGGAGCAGAGTTTCCCTTCTGATCTAGAGAATGAGACATACAGCTTGCACCTTCATGTCAGGATCTTCGCATCTTCTAACTAAAATATAACCGGTTATGAAGATAAGAAGTTAAAGGCAGCTGATGGTTAGTGGCAGTAACTAGGAGATCAACTTAACATTTGTTTTTTTATCTATTTTTAGTGGAGTTGAATGTGAAGAAAGGTAAATGATGAATATAGGAGATAAAGAGTTATAAGATGAAAATATTTTGTAAGCAAAATCTGAAAGTAGCAGAAAGCCGCACAAACCTGTGGTATTTAGATCCTAAATAGGGTGTATTATATGTGCCTGCATAGTAAGGGAGAGTTTACTCAACACTCGAAACTTTCTAACCATCATGAGCTCATCCCCAAATTTGCTAATGCAGCATTTCTTTTGGAGGGGCACATAAACCCCCAGATGATGTCATTAGGAGAGTAAGGATATTGAAACCCAATCCCCTAAGGACCTGTAAGACTACCCTGCATAATTGGGGAAAGCAATCCAAGCGGCACACGCTGGTGCCTGAACAAATTATCCTAAAACTGACTGCCTTTAGTGCTAACTAATCTCATCTCAGAATTTTACCTTCTTGGCAAAGCTGTCCTTCCCCAGAGGAAGAAAAGTGAATTAAACAACAGTTCTCATCAGGTTCACCATTCTATCTATTCCAGGAAAAAGTCTGCAGGCTGATCATCAGAAATAAAGGGATTCATTTTACATATTTGGCAATGGGCTTGGTGTTTGTCTTGGCTCCCCTAAAGCAGCCTTAGCAGTGGTCAGATTTATGAAGAAGGTTACTTCAGAGAAAATGACAACCAGCTGCAGGCAGCCACCCACCTTTGATGAGCTGAAGGATTGTTCTTCAGATACTCCTCCAAACTTCTGGTAGCTCTGGGTCCCCACAATCCTGTGCAAATGGAAGCAAGATAGACCCTGGTGCTACTTGCAGTCCCTCCAAAGTATCATCTGCTTTTGTTTTCCTTACACACAGAAGATGTCTAGAATTAACATGATGCTTTATCATATCCTCCCAGAAATTCACACAAAATCATGAAACAGTTGAAGGCAGCAAGACGAATTGTGAAAATTGATGGTAGGTAACTCAGTGATCTCAAAAGGTGCAGAAATAAGAAAGGCAGTTGAAAAGCAGTCAAGAGCCCAATAAACTAGAATTAAACACATAGCTGTTTCAGAGAACATCTGTCTGTCTTCCCTATTTACTTTACAAAGAGAAAATATAAATCAATGTTAGTTCCTTGAAGAAATATAGTTGCTTTGGAGAATTATGTATATATTTTAATTTTTATTGAGGTATTATTGACATATTAGCTTCAGGTACATAACATAATGATTCAATATTTCTATATATTGCGAACTGATCACCACAATAAATCTAGTTGATATCTGTCACCATTCACAGTAACAACTTTCTTTTTCTTGTGATGAGAAGTTTCAAGATCCAGCCTTATAATTATGTTCAAGTATGCAATACAATATTAACTATAATTGTTAACTATATATTACATCCTCATGACTTATTTATTTTAGAACCAGAAATGTGTACCTTTTGACACCACTCCTTTTACCAATTTGGTGTTAATTTGGGGTCTCTATGTGAGATAGGAGGGCTTGAGAATTTACTAGTCCACCATCTTGTTAACATCACTCTTAGATTAAAAAAAAAAATCTTAACATTTTAGCAACAGTAGATTCTCCTCACCAAAATCATTCCCTCTTTCACTGTGGAAAAGATGTCTGATGAATTCCTCTGCCAGTCCCACCTGCCCCAACAACATACAAAGGAAGCAAGCGGCTACTCATCCTCGAATAATCCCTACTCAAACATATCTCTTTCTTCCTTGAGTCTGCCATGGTCCCCAAAATTACCATTATTATTTCCAAATGCATACGCTAATGGAGAAAGAAATAAATTATGGCCTATCATCAGCTAGGTAAAGGATAAAGTATGTATTCTTTATGTACATATATTCCAAATGGAGTGAGTATTATTTACAAAATAAATCTTTCCTGATGCATAGATGCTTATCAACAATATATTAAACATGTTATTTTTCTTGCTTTTCCTAAAGGAGGACAGCATAGTCTTATCTTTCTTGACTTCTAGGCTCCTTTGAATCAGAGAGGTTAATAACTTATTTCTGGTTTCAGGTATGTGGGGTGGGCTTCCCTGAAATGCCCCCTCAGACCTTTACTTTGAAGGACTGGATTATAGTTGAGGGGAAAGGTTTGAAGTCTGAGGGGGGATTGTGACCTTACCTCAAAAGATTATTGGATCAGGAAATAAAAAAGAAACTAAGTGTGAAGTCTTGGGAGGAATAGAGATCTGGACCTCACCTCCTGGCCACCTGGTGGGGAAATAATAGTGTGGAGGTCTGTAGTAGCAATGGCACTGACTGCAAGGATTCAGGGGCCACCTGTCCCTCAGGGCATGTGGTCAGCATCACCAGCTCATGCTTTGATAAACTATACAGGACCAAAGGAGGGCTATGTGGTGCTGACTAGGATCAATGGGTAACCCTCATTTTTCTGGACCATCTGATTTCCCTGTCCTGGCACCACAGGACTGGAAAGAGAGCCACAAAAAGATAATGTATATTATACTTTCCATCACCCTGGCAAACAGAGGCTTACAGCTCAATATATGACAGCTCAAAAAATCATATATATATGATTTTTTTTCAAACTGGAGCTGTAAGTTGCTTTTTCACTTAATACTATATTAGAATTACCATTCTATTACATTAAATGTTCTTTCATTATATCATTGTTATGATACATATTGTTTTATTGAAGAACTGCCCTTTGAAAAAAGAATTTGATTATGCCATTTAAGAAGTGTGGGGTGGAGATGAGACCTCTTTGGCCTGAGAGAGCTGTTTGTGCCATAGCATGGTGAATATCTTCAAAGTAGCATGGTGAATACCTTGGTGTCATGTTTGAATCCAAGTCTATCTGTATCTAAAGCTCAAGCTGTCTTTATTACAGCAGAGACTTAAAAAAAATTTGACCACTTATACACTAAAAAAAATACATTTACATATTTATCTAGTTTAGTTATTCACCCATTCATGCATTCAAATTCATGCATTCATTAATGTTAGTTGAGGCGTACAATGTACCAAGCAGTATTCTGGATATAGCAGTGAACAAAAGACAGGAAAATTCCTGCTCTCATGGAGATTATATTCAAGTGAGCAAGATCCACGAGAAAAACAAAACCTGAAAGTAATTCTACATAGTTTAGATAATAAAGATTTGAATCGGGATGTGGAGGAGGTGAAGGAGCAGGCTGGGACCTCTCTGGGGGATGATATTCCAGCAGAGCAATAGCAAGTACAAAGCTCCTGTAAGAGTAGCCTGCCTTGTGGGTTTAGGGAACAAGGAGAAGGCCAGTGTGGGCAGAGATGGCAATGAAGTTGGGCCAAGCGCAGAGAGGAGGGAGGTGATTGTGTAGGGTCTCATAGGCTTCTGTAAAGACGTTGACTTAAATCTTGAATGACATGAGAACTCAATGGAGGATTTTAAGCAAATGAATGAGATGATTTAATTGTTATGTTGAGAATAGATTGTAGAAGTGGGAAAATTGGGGTAGTGGTGAGGGGAGAAGCAAGGAGATCAGTTAGGAGATAGTACAATAATACTACAGGGGAGCAAGAAGGTGAGTTGCACCAGAGTAGCAGCAGTAGAGGAGTAAAAAGAAGAGAGAGTGAACTATCACATCCAGTATTGCTGGTTGACTATGCAAGAGGAGGGCTGAAAATTTACCACTGAATTTGTAACTATGGTCATCTTTGGTGACTTTGGCTATAGCAGTTTTGCTGGAGTAGTGGACTCAAAAGACTAAGGGAAGGGCAGTCAAGAGAGACTGCAAAGAGAAAAATGAGAAAGAGTAGACATCACTTTCAAGAAATTTACTTTAAAACAAAGAAAAGAAGTAGAGAAGTGATCAGGGTGATTAGTGAGGTCAGGAGAGGTTGTGTTTTAAATTGAAATAATTACATGTTTATAATAATGGGAAGATTCAGTAGAGAGAGAGAAAAACTGATGATGCCGAAGATTTTAAATTAAGTAAAAGTTTTTCTCAAAACAATATTTACCCTTATGACATGCCATGGGATCCATATCGATACTTTCCATTTCTTTCCAATCTGTTCTGTTCTATTCCATTCTGTGCTCGTCATGCTGTACAAAATTGGTTCTGCAACTCAAGGTTTGAAAAAAGCACTATATCCCACCATGCTGCCAAATTTAAGTTCCCTCTTCTTGCTTAAAATTGTCTGTCCATGATAATATTAACCATGGAGAAGATTTTGCTTGGAAAAGTCAGACTAAGACAGTTTACAGACACTTGAAAAACTCAAGAATATTTTGTTTTACAGACTGACAGCCTGAACCTTGACAGCCTAAGTGTTAATTCAAGCAGGACTTTGCAGTCCATGAAAGTGCTAACATACCCTCCATTCAGTCCATTCATCCAAGGCAGCCACATACACAGGCTTAGGCTGATATAAAAGAACAAGAAAATAAAATTGACAAAATGTTCACCTTTCTGGTATAATTGTTTGTTTTGTGCAGCCCTGATGTTTACTTTTATTCTCTTAATAGGAATCTTTGACATTTTAACACACTAAAGTGACATTTAAAAATAAGTACTTGGCTAAAGCTCCTTTTCTAGGAGTATAAGATTTTCTAATTTCATGTGCCTGGAAATATTAAGTTCATTTTTCTTAATGATAAAACAATAAAATATAATGCCCACATGAGACTATAAAATAACATGTATGTTAACAATTAAAAGCATTTTTAGAGTACATCTTGCTCATATATACACATGTACACAGAAACACGCACCCCAACTAAATTATGCGTAACTGAAGCCTGGCACATATATTGGAGGCACTCAATAAACATCCACTAAATGAATGAATGAAGAAATTAATGGACAAAGAGTGAATGAATGAATGAATGAATGAAGCCCACTTGATTTACCAAGGTATGAGATTTGACCTAACTTTTTCAGCTGTGTTTTTCTTCCTTTCCCCACCACCCTGAATCTATTTAGAGGAAATAATTTTTACCATTCTCAAATAGTGATATGAATAATATATTATAAAAATTGCCATGAACTTTAAAAAAGAATAAGGTGTTTTTTGGATGATAATGCTACTGTGCTACCTTTCTGCTTGGCTCCAAACCACCCACTAAGCTTGGCTTCTAAGAACATTGTTCATGAATTCTTATCTTAGAAGAGAAATAAACATTCTTATTTAAATGAAGTTGAATTTGAAAATGCAAAGATATTAAACTTGAGTAAATGTGGTTATTCAAATTTGTATCACCACTGTCATCCTTCTCATTCCTCCTCATGTCAAGACATCAAGATGATATTGCTTTGGAACAGAAAATTAATAAATAGACATGAAGAAAGGTTTTACTTCTTGTGAAAATGCAAAGGTGCTAACTGGCTGATAGGATGTGCAGAGTTAACTTCCTTCTGATGTTTAAGAAGAATGTGAGTTGATGCTACTGGCTCACCACTGGTTGAGCACCTTGAGTTAATTTTTCAAGGAGTGATATATTTACAATGGCCTGACTTGCCCAGTTTCACTTGGGATAAAAAATATGCATTTCTGACATGGCTGGCTGGGGTAAGGAGTCCAGTAGATATGGGTCAGGTAGAACAAAAAAACCAAAGATCAAATGCACTAAATAAGCTCCATGAAATCCAACCTATCATCAGCTAATGGGAGACACTAATTTAATTACTCCAAACATACATAGGACTATATAGCTGGAATGAAGGTCAAGTCTTGCAGATTGGAATACAAGAATGGGAAGCAGAAATAAAAAGAATTCTGGTTGAAGAGAACCTTTCTCCAACTTTATTGGGCCAAAGTGTCAACTTTTGTTACTAAAGCATTGATCATGAGCAATGAATGACACATGAAATTATAAAGCCAACTTGATGTCGATGGTAGTACTATGGCATGGGAGATTTCCAGTCTTCACTGGTCACTCTCCTGTAGGCAAAGCTAGACCACTCCATTCCAGAGAGCTCCTTTCCAAAGCAGAGATGAGTAGACTCCAAGGTGAACCAATGAGATGTGAGTTTTACAAACTTAGAAATCTTTCAGTTTTGTTAATATATTAAGTTTCACATTATATGACATAAGAAACTTTTATAAATATCTATAGCTTACATCATTATCTAAACTGTTTTCAAAGTCCAGTGTGCATCAAAATGGAGAGCTTATTGGAACAGACAGACCCCAGACTGAGTTTCTGATTCAGTCTGCCCAGGGTTTGGCCAGAGAAATTTGCATTGGTAACATGTTCTCCATTGTTATGGATGCTATGGGTGGTATGATGGTAGGAAGTACACTTTGAGGACTACTAGTTTAAAGTAGAAAGAAAGAAAGAAAGAAAGAAAGAAAGAAAGAAAGAAAGAAAGAAAGAAAGAAAGAAAGAAAGAAAGAAAGAAAGAAAGAAAGAAAGAAAGAAAGAAAGAAAGGAAGGAAGGAAGGAAGGAAGGAAGGAAGGAAGGAAGGAAGGAAGGAAGGAAGGAAGGAAGGAAGGAAGGAAGAAAGAAAGAAAGAAAGAAAGAAAGAAA
>PVKZ01008318.1:0-16716 GCA_004027375.1 Macroglossus sobrinus
ACTGGTCCCCCACAGCCCCAGAGCGGGGCTGAGGCCGGCAGTGGACAGATGATGGCACTGTCCCCACCGACATCCACCTACTTCATAGATGAGAAAATCGTGGCCCCAGGACCCGAAGGCCCTGCCCTGTGGTCACAGCCGGTAGGTGTTGGAAGAGCGAGGACCCCAACTTCTATTCTGGGGACACGCGTGTCTTCCAAGGACACGTCCCACAGGGGCCCACTGCCTGAACCCTCCTCCAGGCCCAAGGGCGCCGCCGGCCACCTCTCTGAGTGGACCAGTGGCTTCCGGCCCAGCTCAGGACAGTGACCCCACTTTCTGCCATGGCCCCTGGCTTTGCTGGGCACGGGCATGAACACACAGAACCTTTCCTGCTGGGACAGGGAGGTGGCAGCCTGGGAGGGACTTCAGGGGTGGGCAGGGTGGCCCAGGGTGTCGGTGGGCCCAGGGCTACTGATGGCAGCCCCAGAACCTTCTCTGTGCCCCCAGCCCGGCGATCGAGTTGGGGGGCTCCAAAGCTGCACTGGGGTTGGGCCAGCTTCTCCCTTCATAGTCACTATCCTGTCGCCTGCTGAGCTTGTTAGCTCTGCCATTTTACACGTGGGGCAACCCTTTCCAGAGAGGCTGGGTTTTAACTCGAGGTCATACAATCAATGCCCGTGCTTCAGCCAAGCTGGACTGATTCTAAAACCATTCGTCCACCAAGCCATTCATCATCCATCATCTATCCATCATCTACCTATCCACCAATCTCTACATTATCCATCCATCTACCTACCCATCCATCCACCTACCCATCCACACACCATCTACCCATCATCTACCCATCCACCAATCCATCCATCCATTATCCATCCATCATCTATCTAACTAATCATCTATCTACCCATCCATCCATCCAGCCCACCCGTCATCTCTTCATCTATCCATCTATCCATCCATCATCTAACTATCCATCCATCTACCCATCCATCCATCCATCCACCCACCCATCATCCATCCATCCACTGATAATCTACCAATCCATCAATCCATCCATCCATCATCTATCTAATTATCCATCCATCCATCCATCCATCCATCCATCCATCCATCCATCATCTATCTACCAATCCACCAATCCATCCATCCATCTATCCATCATACATTCATCCATCCATCCACCATCTAACTATCCATCCATCCACCCATCCATCCATCCATCCACCCATCCATCATCCATCCATCCATCCATCCATCCATCATTTAACTATCCATCTACCCACTCACTCATCCACCCATCCATTTGCCTATCTCCCATTTATCCACCATTTTTCCATCCAACCCCGCTTCCCTCCCGCCTTCCTTCCCACCCCGCCTCCCCCCAAGACTCTTTCTAGACAATCCGCTGAGCAGCCTGATCTCCCTACCCCCACCCCAGGGGGGCTCCACTCAGGAACTTCCCCACACCAACGCCCTGGCCCACACCTCCCAGTGGCTCGGTCCCCCTGGAATTCCACACGGAGCTTGAATGTCACCTCCCAGAGGGTTGCCACTCCTTGTCTCACACAATGCGAATTCCCCACACAGTCCTGGAAGTTCCTGCCGCGTTCTCTTGTGCATTCGTTAATTCTGTAACTCCCTTCCCCCCACAGGGTGCAAGTTCTAGGAAAGGGGCAGGTGTCTGTCTGTCTGTCTGTCTGTCTGTCCACTGCATCTCCGCAGCACAGGGAGCAGGGACATGCAGCAGGCATGAGTGTCACTGGCCCCAGGCTCCTTAGCCCGCACGCAGGCGGTGGGGCAGGCAGTGGGGCTTCCTTCCTCCTTGTCTGTGGGTCAGGGGATCATTCTCAGGGATGGTTTGGGGGCCGATTTCCTGTGTAACTCTGGTGAGGCTCATTCGGCCACCTGCCACCCCGACGCCAGGCACAGCGAGGATCAGAGTGCCTGGCTCGCTGACGAATGAGGCCCTGCCCTGTCCCTCTGGACACTGGCAGGAGGTGGGGGGCTGGGCGCCCAGAGGTCTGCAGACCCTGGAACCTGGGAGGCCCCGAGTGGCACACGGGCCCGCTGCTCCACGGGCGAAAGCCGGAGGCTGCAGCCACGACCGAAGCCCATCCGTGTGCAGAGGGAGGGGGGATGGATGGCGAAACAGGCCCCGGCTGAGCCAGCAGCAACCTGGGACTGAGGTTCCTGGGCCACCCGGGCAGTGGCACGGGGGACAGCACAGAAGGAGTCAGCTCTGATGCCAGAGTGGGCCCTTGTCCCGGCGTGAGCTGAGCAGGCTCCTCATGGGGCATCGGTGGGTGCGGGGTCCACGTGGTGCTGGCCCAGAGCAGGTGAGGCTCTGTCCCCAACAGGGCCAGCCCTGAGTCCCTGAGTTAGAGCACCTGGTAGGTGACAAGCTCTCTGATCTGGTGCCAAGGCAGACTGGCCGACAGCAAGGCCTGGGGAGTGGTCACAGAGCACCCCCAGCCTCACCCCAGCCAGCACTCTGCCCCGCCTCCGGCCCCACGGGGGTGGGGCGGCCTTTGGAGCCGTCCCCTCCCCCCACATGCAGACGCCCACCTTCGGTCCAGAATAATGGGAACCTTGTAAAGAAAGGTCACTGTGCCTTATCAGGGCTGCACAGACGGACACACGGCTGGTTGTCTGGGGCCAGACCTCGCCAAGCCTCGGTCTCGTGGCGGGGGCGGGGCTGAGGCCCTAAAGGGACCCAGCAGGATGGCGGACCCCGTGGAGGCCTGCTCTGACCACCGTCCTCCAGGTCACCCCGCAGAGGCCTGGGGACATGTGGGGGGAGCGAAGGGGGGCAGGTGTAGTGTCCAGCCCTGCCTCTCATGCCCGCGTGGCCTCCGCTAGCCTAGCATGGGTCTGAGTCCCTATTTGTATGTGGGGGTTTGCTCTGGGGGTGGGCGGGGGGGAGGCACGTGCTGAGGCAGGAGCAGAGGGTGAGCCCACACCCAGGGCCCACAGGGGCCCGGCGCCCAGCTGTGCTGGGGGGAAGCGGGTTGGGGGTCCCCGGTCAGGGGTGATGCAGCTCAGGCCGCCGCCACGACCCCCACGCCCGCACTCACACCTCTGCCTGAATCGAGCTTCTGACGGATTCAGGGAAGAACTGCTCCAGAATCACAGAGAAGCTCAGGGACGAAGCGACACAAGCCACCTGTTTCTATACCCCATCTGCACACTGCAGGGACAGTCAGTCGGCATGGGCCGGGGACGGACAGCAGCCATTAGTTAAAGGACAGCAGCCAGCAGGTCAATACCATGTATCTGCATTCTTGCTCAGGCCCCAAGGCTGGGGACCGTAAGAACGAGGACCTCCCCCCACTCACAGGTTGCCAGAGCCAGCCACGGAGGCCGCCTGCCAGAGGCCACCCCATGCCGTGGCCCAGGGGCGACCACTTCCCCAGAGCAGACACCAGCGCGAGGGGCCAGAAGCGTGCTGGGCTGGCCGCGTGGGCTCAGGTCGGGCGGCATGGGCAGGCCCCACGGGAGCCGCGGCCCCGCAGAGCGCCCGCCGTGCGTTTCAGCGTGCGGGGCCACCCGGCGCGTCCAGACTGGCATTTGGGGGGACCCTCGGAGCTCCCGGGCCCTTTCTGTACGTTCCCTCCCAACTGCTGTGATTCTCATGACACCGGGGGTGGTGGGGGAGCAGGAGGGGAGCAGATCTCACCATCAGCGCTTTTCAAAAGAGGGGGACACCGAGGCCCCAGGGGGACAAAGGAGCAGTCTGCAGGGGCATAGCTCCAGCCATGCCCGGTCCTCACTGCACCGTGCAGAGGGCCCAGGGCAGGGACTGAGGGAAGGCAGGGGACAGGCCCCAGAGGGAGGGGGCGGAGCTGGGGCCTCCCCAGGGAGGCATCTCTAAGACGTGGTGGTGGAGTGGCTGGGACGGGGTATGGGGGAGGGGTGGGGTGGGGTGAGGGGAGTGGAGAGAGGGGCAGGAAGTGGCTCGCCCTGCTCTGAGGGCAGTGAGGGCCACGCCTCAGTGTTCTCTTGGGCTGACTCAGCCAGGTCACGTGGCTGCCGGCCGGGGCTGGCCCCTGGCCCCCGCCCACCTGGACTCCTGACCCACACCAGGCCAACAGCAAGCTCAGTGCCACGGTCAGCTGGCCTGGGCACCGCCCACCAGCCACTTCCTCTGCGGCCGACCCCTCCCCTCCCAGGGCTCCCCTCCCAGTTCTGGGGGCCCCAGCCCAGCGGCTGGGTCGGATGTGGGCTCTGCGGCAGCCTTGACCCCAGCATGCCCCACCCTGACCCTTACTGCCCGTCCCCACTGAAACTTTGATTCTCAGATGCAAACTGCAGCCTGGTGGCGGGGTGGGGGGGGTGTCTCAGGGGGCTGGGTGACCAGGCAGCCGTGCAGGGGAGGACGATAGGGAGACAGGGTGTCAGGAGCCCAGCCAGGAGGTCGGGGACCCTGCGTCCCTCTCTGCCCAGCACCTGGCCTCATGTCTACACCTGAAACCAAATGTGGACCTTGGGCCGAAGAGTGACCTCCGGCCCACTTCAGGGAGAGGTGCTCGCCACCCAGGCCGTGGGGCTGGCCTCTGACACACCCAGGGGGACCCTCCCAGGGGTGCTAACAGGGCCCAGCTCTCCCACTGGGGCTCCTGCCTGCTTCCCCCACCCCCCGACACAGGGAGACAGGCCACAGGACACTCCCTGCCCTGGCAGGGGGTGACTGAGCTGGGGCAGGGTGTGGACCCGACACCATCCTGCCCCAGCACAGGGGTCTAGCTCCACCAGGTCCCTCGTCCCCCTCCAGAGTGAGGCGTCCAGAAGATTAAGCTCCCTCGTACCCAGCACTGGGGCAGGGGGCGCTCCAGGGTTTTCAGGAAATGGGTTTTGGGGGTCTCGTCACAACCTGAGCTGCATGGCGGGGGCGGGAGGGGGCTGGCTTCCCTCACAGCGAAGGTGATCCTGGTACAAACTGAGAGCCCGCTGCTTGGGGACCCCAGTTCCCAGGGGGCTGCGCCCAGCAGGGTGCACGCTCCGCCCTCCCAGCCCCGTCCCGGGCCAGATGCTGAGTGAGCCGGCAGGTGGGTGGCAGGGAAGACACCCATCGTCCCCCTCCTGTCTGGCTCCCCCCGCATCCAGGGGCCGGGGGAAGAAGGGTTCCTAATCCGGGAAGTGACAAGGACCCCAGCATTCGAGTGCGTCACTCTCTGCCTTCTCCCCATTTCACAGACGTGGTAACTGAGGCCGAGGGCGAGCTGGCTCGCCCAGGGCCACGGGGCCGGTGAGTGCCAGCCAGCCCCCCGCCTCCCAGCTTGCTGGCACAGGTGGTCCTGGGCCCCCGCGTCACCCCGCAGTGAGGGGGCGGCCCAGGTCTGCACAGAATGTTCTAGGGGCTGGGGTAGGAACTGCAGAGAGAGCACGTTTACTGGGCTGTGGCCCCGAGGGCCCAGAAGCCATGCCTCCTCACCACATCCCGGCCTTCCCCATCAGCCACACACACACAGGAGCCCGGGACCCCTGTGGGAGGATGGGGTGCCCATCTCACCCCCACCCCAGCTGCACAGACTCCTCCAGCAAATCCAACGAAGCACCTACTGTGTGCTCTCGCCTGCGGCCAATCTACCCAGCACCTACTGTGTGCTCTCGCGTGAGGCCAATCCACCCAGCACTTACTGTGTGCTCTCGCGTGCGGCCAATCCACCCAGCACCTACTGTGTGCTCTCGCGTGCAGCCAATCCACCTAGCACCTACTGTGTGCTCTTGCCTACAGCCAATCCACCCAACACCTACTGTGTGCTCCCTCCTGCAGGCTGGCCTGCAGGTCCTCATTCACCAGGTGAGAGGCTGCCTGTACCTCTCCCGGCTGAGGCCAGTGGGGTCTGGGGGCCTTAGCCACCCAATGACCGGCTGGGTGGGCAGGTGCTGGGGCGTGAGCGGGAGCCCTGCCTTCTGGGCCCTTCTAGGATAACCAGCATGGCAGCCCCGTGACCCCAAGTCAGGCTGTGGGTGGCGGGTCACAGACCCACCTGCCTCCCCTCCCCCCAGAGGCTTATGGGGAAACTGGTTTTGTCAGAAGTCAAGTGTCTGGCTCTGCCAGTCGGGGAGGACCAGCCTGGCACTGGGCCGAGCATCCTGCCATGGTGGGGACAGTCCGGGAAGGTGGCCTGACACCTTAGGATGTGGTGACGAAGTCCCCAGGCCCTGCGGGCCCGCCTGCTTACGGGGCCCTTGAGGCCACCAGTCCCCCTGGAACAAACCTCACAGGGGGTGCATGCCCTCCTGGCATCGGCCTGACCCTTGACACACGGGGGCCACGCCGAGGGCCCCCAAAGACACCAGAGAGGAAATGAGAGACAAAATATACCAAAGAGAAATGAACACACATGCACATGGCAGCACGCACGTGCACACGGCAACACACGTGCACACGGCAGCACGCACGTGCACACGGCAACACACACGCACACACGGCAACACACACATGACAACACACATATGCACACGGCAACGCACGTGCACACGGCAGCACGCACACACACACAGCAACATGTGCACACGGCTGCACGCATGCACACGGCAACACACGCACACGGCAACACACACGTGCACACAGCAGCATGCACGTGCACATGGCAATACATGCACACGACAACACACATGTGCACACAGCAACACACGTGCACACGGCAACACACATGTGCACACGGCAGTACGTGCGTGCACACGGCAACACGCAGGTGCACACGGCAACACGCACGTGCACAGTCACACAGCCGAAAGGAGGCGGCCCGGGTGGCCTTGGCAGAGCGGAGGGTGGACACTCTGTGGTCCGTCCCCACGGGGGGACGTCACTCAGCCACCAGAGGAAGAAAGGACTCAAGCACACCATGACCAGGACGCGTCTGGAAGGGGCACACAGAGACACCAGCATGGTGACCTTAGGTGAAGAACTTAAAAAGGAAGTCATGTTTCCACAATGTTTCACGTGTCATCATGGTGCCAGTGCTCGGCACTGACCCAGAGCCCTCGCTAGGGGCGCGGTCAGCACCATGACCCCGTTTACAGACACTGAGGCAGCCACCGGGCCCCAGTCCAGCCGCCGGGGACGTGCCTGGTGGTGTCGCTGAGATGTGGAGAAGGGTCGGAGACCCCCCCAGGGGTCCCCCAGGGCCTCGGGGCTGAGAACCACCCCCTCGCCCCCCCGCCCAGGGAGGAGGAGAGAGGGCAGGGCGGGGCCTCAGAGTTCCAAGACCTAAATTTGGTTCTGACCCGACACAGCTGGTCACACTGTGAAATGACACGTGCCGAGGCGTGAGGCCCCAAGCGGGCACCTCGTGAGCAGCAGGTGACAGCTGAAACCAACACGGAGAGTGACGAGAGACGCAAGGACTGCTGGGAGGCTGCTCCTGGGTCACGCGTCCCTTGGGGTCGGGTCCCTTTGGGGACGCTGCCCCTGGAAACACAGCCCAGCAGCAGGCACGTCCCCTGGGGACTCACGTCTCCTTAAACCACCTCTCGGTTTCCAGGGGCAGGCTGTCCCAGCCTCGGGGCTGGGTTCTCAGGGGAACTTCCCAGTGGCTCCCCAGGCCCGCACGGCGTCTGACTCATGTCTGAAGGCCACATGGCCACCGCCTCCAGGCTGCCCTCTCTGACTGCAGTGGGGTGTTTGGAATGCTGCCCAGAGCAAAACCAGGGAGAGAGACTTGCTGAGTGAGCTCAGCTCTTTCTCCCAGCTCCAGCTCCAGAGTGGGGAGAGCCGCGTGCCACAGGAACGGTGACTTCGTGCTGACGACGGGTGCCCGCGATCGCTGTGTGACGCCCCTGGTCTCCCGGCTTCGTGAACAGCCTCCCTGGGGCTGGGGTGCACTGGGGTCTTAGGGGACCCCGGCGGGCCCGGCAGAGGCCCTGGGAGGAGGGGCGCTTGGCGGCAGCCTTGGGGTTGGATGCGCCTTACTCTGTGTCCCCAGAGGGCCTGGCGCGGGGCCAGGCCTGGCTCCGTCTCTGCGGGCCGACCGGGCTTGGCCTGGGGCTGCCTGCGCGGGGCCAGCCCCAGCCTGGGGCCCGCGGGCGAGGGGGAGGCGCCCTTTGGGGCTGCTCCCTCGTGCCCTGTGGGTCGGCCTGGCTGGCACTCCGCCCTGCGCGGGCCCAGCTGGGAAGCAGGCCACATGCAGACACGGGGAGGGGACGGCTCGTGAAGGTGACGTGGACCATCCAGTGCCCACGTCCCATAACCGATGAGCCGACCTCTGAAAACGTACTAAGTTTTCAGAGTCAAACCGTGGAGTCTGGGCGTGGGGAGAGGGCGCACTGGGCGGTGTCATCTATGGTGGGGGGAGACCCCACCCCACGCGACGGCGGGGGGCGCGCTGACCCTGGCACCCGCGGTGACCGTGGAAGGGGCTGGGAAGGGGCCGGGGACGAGATCGGCCGCCACGAGGCCACCGCGGGGCCCCGTGGACGCGACCATGCGCCATGTGCGTGTGGCCGGCGTGTGTGGCACGTGTGACGAGGGCCCTTCTCGGTCCCGCGTGAGCTCCGGGATGAGCGTGCGTTCCCATTTCTGGTGCCCAGCGGGGCCATCGCCGGGCTGAGTCAGTGGGGAGACGTGAGGGGTGCTGCACCCCGCGGGGACGGGAGGCGCTCTGGACTGGCCTGGGGACGCCGGCCTGGGGACATGGGACGAGGGGTTCTCCCAAGGGGCCGGTGGCTCCAGGGCTCCAGGGGACCAGGCCTGGGGTGCAGCCTGCCTGGGCCTCCTGCGTCCTCCCACCGTCAGCCGACAGGAGGTGCTGATGGACGTCCCCAGGGTCTGACCAGCCGGGTGGGCACACACAGAGCCGGGTGACCAGGCCGGCCGGCCACAGATGCAGACGTGACCTCTCTGTTACCTTCAGAACTGCTCCCCAGGCAGGTCCAGGTGGCCAAGAACAGGCCGGGGATGTGGGGGGGGGGGATGTGGGGGGCAGGGGGGGAGGAAGTAACGCCTGGGGTCTCTCCCAGGCATCCAGGGTGGGGGCGCCATCCCACCAGGAGCTCCCCAACATCACAGGAGGTGTCTGGGGTGTGACCATCCAGAACCTTCCCCCTACCTCTGCCCTCGCCAACGCTGGCACGCCAGCCCCACGCGTGCGGACGGTGACGTCACCCGGTCCTGGGACCCTGCACAGACGGGGACTCTGGGGAGCCTCTGCCCGCTCTGTGACGTGGACGCTCCCGGCCAGCACTTACAACACCACAGTGACAAAAGGAGGGAGACACGGGGCGGCGAGAGGTGCACACGGAGGGAGGTCTGTCCTCGGGGGGATGAGATGTGGGGTGGCTTCGGTGACCGTGGCGCTCTGGGCCCCCTGAGCACTGTCTGTGAAGGCTCAGGGGAGGGTTTCACAGGAGCCGTAGAGAGAGAGAGAAGGAGTCACACAGCAGAGTCCCCTCCCCCCACGTAAGGCCCCGAGGGTGCTGGAGAGGTGGCGTTTGGGGCCAGCTGGACCAGAGGCTCAGAAAGGGGGGAGGGGGCAGAGCCCTCCCCTGACCGGGGGCTGGAGACAGAACACAATTCAGGCCCAGGGGTAGCTGGGAAGGAGGTGGTCGGAGCTGAGTGGCCACCGCCAGGGGTCCCAGCCGCCTACCCCTCGGTGGGCTGCAGCCCCCTAAGAGCTGGACCTCCAGCCGCTGGGAACCAGTACAGGCCACGACCCCGCCCGCTGCAGAGCCGCCTGTGGGACCCCCCAGCCCCGCACCTTAGCAACTCGCGCCTATGATGCCCCTCCCCCACCCGCATGTCATTCCCGGAAGTCCCACTGGTCCACAGTGGCGTGCCGGATGTCCCCCCGTGCTGGAGATCACCTCATCCAAGTGTCCTTCCCGGCTGGGGGGGCCTGGGTGGCATGCTTGGCACAGGGGGGGCTGCGGCAGGCGCTGAAACCAGGGCCCCCTCGTAGCCCCTCCACACCATCAGTATCACTGGGGACGGCTCATGGCCCCACAGCAGCTGTGCACGTCGGCAGGTACGCATGGTGGCCTCACCTAGGCCCTGAGCCTTCCACCCCCTGACCTCCCGGGAGGCAGCCCATCGACAAGAGGTGACGCGGCCGCTGCCCAGCGCTGACCAGCACCGGCGGCCGGAGCCCCACGGTCCCCGCTCAGGGGTGCACCCCGCCCCCCAGGGCGAGAGTAGCCTCTGCCCCCTCTTTCTTCCTCTTTCATCATCAAAAGCACCCACCTCCCATTGACGTGTCCATTGGCAGGCGCGGCCCTGGCCAGGCGCCAGCGGGCGTGGGGCACGGCGCCAGCCTGGTCCCCGGGCAGTGCCGAGTGTGCCGAGCGCCAGGTGCTGGCACAACAGCGCTGGGTCCCGGCGGAAAGAGGCTCAGACTCCGGGGGTGTGCCTTCCTCGGCTGGCTCTTGCCCAAGAGCGTATTTGGGTTCCCAGGTAAACACATATGGCACAATCCAAGCTCGTCCCTCCCCAGGTTTCCTTCTGGGGAATCAGCTGAGCGCACCAGCGGCCCAGGGGAGGATCCGGACAGAGGCTGCCGAGGGTGGGGTGACTGACCTGCCCACAGGTGGGCACGTCCAAACCCGCCCCTGCAGCCAGAGGCTGGGGAGGGTGCGGCCTCACGCCCCTCCGGGCTATGCAGCTGCTAACAGGTCCCTCCCACAGAAATCAACAGAGACACCGCCCGCTCCTTGGAGAAGAACGGCCTGAGACTCGGAAGATGCCAGCCTGTCCCCCAGGGAGGGTCCTCCCTGCACTGCACTGGGGACCTGGGCGGCCCCTTCGCCAAGGTGACCTCCCTCCCCGTCTCTGAGTCCCCTCCGCCTCCAGGGCCGTGCTCAAGGTGTGCACCCCACCTAAGTCGATGACGCTGGGTGACCACGCAGGGTGGCACGGGTCATCTCCAGTCACAGCGAGAAAGGGTCTGTCTTCAATTCCCTCTCCGGCCTCCCGATCCGGTCAGAGGAGTTGGGGGTCTTCGAGGCCTCCTCGCCCCATCACTGCTCACGTCCACTCACCACAGGTGGGGCGCCCTTGGGCACAAAGCCACAGCCACCGAGGAGCTCAGCAAGGCGGGGTCCCCTCGCTACAAAGTAGCCAGTGTTCCCGGCTCGCTATGCAAACTTTGTTACCAGCTATGCACCCGCGAGAGAGGCAAGGATTTCCTAACTGTAGCAATGAGTAAAGCTTCTCTTAGAAATAACCTCACTTCAGTCAACACAGGCTAGCGGCTTAAGGAAACATGCTGGACTTAGCGAAACCACACAGCAGTCTGCAAACTCTGGAAGCTTCTCTGAGGAGGCCAGGTGCTGCCCAGAGCGAGGTCTCCCTCCAGCCCGGGGTGGGGACCAGGCCCTTGGTTGTCGCAAGTTCCCATCCGGAGAGTCCCACCCAGAGCGGCTTCTTTGATTGTAAAATACAATGTAAATGCAGAAAACCACACGCGTGTCTGGCTCGTGAGCTTTCGCAGACAAACGCCCTATGACTGTCATCTGCCCACCGCCCCGGGAGCCTGTCGGGCCCCCCTGCCCTGCGGGACGAAGCCTCCACGCGCCCTCCATGCTGCACCCCCCGGGGTCCCGCCTGAGCACCTCCCCTCCTTGAAAATACTCGCATCTAAGTCTCTTACTCTGCGCACAGCCCACCTGGAGCACCAGCATCGGACTCGCGAGGGGCTTTGGGACGGGCCAGGGTTCTCCACTCGCTGGCGGGCCCGCGGGGTGGGCAAAGCTCGGCTCGTCGCTGAGCCTTGGGTTCACCCCTGGAAACAGCACTGTCCGGCGCCTCTCCGGCTGTCCCGAGCCTGCGCGCAGAGCGCACGCGCCTGGGCCGTCCCCCTCCCCGAGGGCCTGGGCCCCGGCGGGCCCTCCGGGTCCGGTGGCCATCGCTAGGACACGTGAGTGGATTACACCGAGTGGATTCCGCAGAGGGACACGCGACACGGACGCAGGAGGACCAACGCTCTGCGTGGTCCAGTCACGCCTCGGGCCTGCCTCGGGCACGTGCCCGCGGCCTGCCCACACGGCCGACCGTCTCACTCCGCGGGCTTCCCAGACAAGCGCGGCCAAGAAGCAGGAATGTTTTTTACGCAAGGAGATGACCGACCACCCGTGCGGCAAGTCTGAGCAAAGGCGTCGGGTCCCGGTCGGCACAGGGACAGACAGCCCTGCGGGGCTGCGGGTGGGAGACCCCACGCTGGGCCGGTTTGGGTGCCGCCCCGTCGTGCCCTGGGTGACTGCGGGCAGGTGTCTTCACCTCGCCGAGCCTGGGGGTGCCCCTCTGTACAATGGGGACGACAGCAGAAGCAACTGCCTAGGGCTACTTTAAGGCTCGAAGGACAGAGGTCGTTTTAAAAAGCCCTTAATACAGTATTATTAAAAATGACCACCAGGAAAAGGGTTAAATGATTTCCCGGCTCTACTCCGAGGCCGCGAGGCAGCGTGTTGTGTGGACGGCGTTCTGCCGAGCTCTGCTGAAGGCGGCGACGACGTTCTCGGAGCTCTGGAGCTTAGCGGGGGAAGCTGCCCGTGCCCGGGACGGTCCCCGAGGGCCACACCGTCCGTGCGGCTACTCCCGCTCCGGCAGGCCGGCCGGGGCCGGGGCTGGTGGCTTCAGACTCCAGGCTGAGGCCGGCCAGCGGTGGACGGCCACGTCGGGAGAACAGGCCCGCCGGAGGGAGACAGCGTGTTCCTTGTGCTTACGAGATTTAAAAATACACTGCAAAGCAGACACAGTGTAAAAAGACTGCCCAGGGCGGGAGAACGGTCATTTGCCTGCGTCTTCACCCCGTCATCTGCTAAACCACAGCTTAAAAACCGCCCGGCCGGCCGGCCGCAGCGCTGGTGGACAGCATGAACCCACCCTAGGGTGGCCTGCCGGGTACCCCGGGCTCCCCCATTTCCCCCAGTGCACCCCACACCGCCTGGCCAAGGCGGCCCACAGCGGACACCTGTCGCCTCTGGACACCAGCGGGGAGGTACCCCTGGGGAAGGCCCCGCCGGCATTCCGGAGCGCAGGGCAGGAGGGCGGGCGGCTGCTGGCACAAAGGGCCTCATCTCTCTTGAGGGAAAGGCTACGTTTGGGTTCCAAAGGGCCACTGCAAATGGGGTGTCTGCTGGTAATGGGGAGATGGGTCCAGGCCCGGGGTGCTGGACAGAGAGATGGCAGCCCCGTGTGGGCACGGGGCAGGCAGGGGGTTGGCCACGGAGCGGCAGGGCCTGGCGGCCGCAGGAAGCCCGGCCTGGTGGGGCTCAGACCTGCACAAGCCCGGTGGTGCTGCTGTGGGTGCGTGGGGTCGGCTGCGGCTTTCGGCTCCGCCCCGGGGCCTGGCACAGGACCCCGAGCAGCCGGGGTTCAGGAAGTAGGGTCCACGCATGCGTGACTCGGAAGCCTCGGGCCACATCTAAGTCCTCCTTGCAGACGTCTGGGCGTCTCCGAAATCCAGACAGAAGCGCAGCCTGGGCATCCGCTGGCGAGGCCTGACCACTGGTGGTCAGCCTGGCCACCCCCTTCGCCCCTGGGATGGGGGGGCTATGTCCCCCCCCGCGTTCCTGCGCCGAAGTCCTAACTGCCAGGACCCCAGAATGTCACCGTATGTGGAGATGGGGGTCTTTAAAGAGATAATTAAGGCACAACGGGGTCACTGGGGTGGGCCCCCATCCCACGTGGCTGGTGTCCTCACAAGAGGAGATCTGGACACAGAGACGCACAGAGGGACGCCCAGTGGGGACACAAGGAGGGGGACACCGTCTACACACCCAGGAGAGAGGCCTCGGGAGGAACCGCCCGGCCACACCGGCCTCCAGGCTGGAAGACGACACACAGCTGTGGGCTGAGTCCCCGAGGAGGTGGGCCTGTCACAGAGGTTGACTGATACACCCACACAAGCAAGCCCCTGCCCAGCCAGGTGACAGCGACGCTCCAGGGTGGCCCACAGCACCCCTGGCATTGATAGATGGAGCTTTGACCCAGGGCTTGGGGCCCAGGTAACCAAGGGGCGGCCTCCGCCCATAGCTCTGCTTCTTAGCGTAACGACCACGTGGAAATACCCCCGGCTGGGACTCGCCTGCCACGGGCCACCGCCCCCGCCGTCCCCTGCGCCATTGCTGGCTCGGTGGCAGTGTGCGTGTTCTCAACCTGGGGGCCTCCATGCTCTCTACCCACCGGCGCCGAGCGGGGCCTGCAGGAGCGTCGGCCACACCTCGCCCTGGATTCTTGGCGTCCAGATTCAGCCTTTTTTTTTTTTTTTTAGCTGGACGGAGCCACAGCTGACAGACGAAATTGTCAGAGACTTAAAGCGCGTGCAAGGTGATGACTCGGTGCACCTTTACGTGTGAGCCCCTTCCCCGCACTGCGTTAAGGAACGTCCCTCACCCTATAAATATTTTCTTTCCCCCCTGGGCGAGGACATCATTTCGGTCCATTCCAGTTACACAACATCGTGGTGCTGGCCGAGGTCCCCACGGGGACCTACGAATTTTGTCTTTAATCCACACAACGTGCTGGTCCCCCGACGACACCGTGGGGAGCCGCTGGCTCACACCTCTGCGTCACGAGCGGAGTGCCACGGACGGACTGGAAACAGCGTGACTGCGCTTGGCGGGGGCCCGAGGCACGGAAAGCGTGATTATTCGTCTACAAGGACCGAGGAAGCGTGGCCGCCAGCCGCCCGCCCGGCGCAGAAGGAGCTGCCAGCATTTCCGCAACTTCTCTGCGGCTTCGGAACTATGAGGCACGACGAGCAGGGACACGACACGAAGGGACATCGGCAGTCCTGTCACATCTGGAAGGAAGCCAAGGGCGCCCGCATTCGCTTGTGGCTTCGTCCATATATAGTCAAAGCGCAAAGCCAGGCCTGGGAACGCTGGCTTGGAAGTCCTCCGGGAGGGAGGGGGGCGGGAAGGAGGCGGAGGGAGGGGGCTGGGGGGCCTCGGTGGGGGGGGGCAGCGCCACCTGGGAGCCCTCAGCTCTCAGATCTGAAGCAGACACAGCCAGATGTGATGACCTTGGCTCTATTCTCAGTGCGGTGCCTGTGTTTAAACCTTCCACAGGCATTAATCATTAATCCAGCTTTTAATTAGCGGTACAGAGATGGTCCCTCCCCGCTCCAGGGGCTGAGTGGCATGGCTGAACTTGAGCCTGAACTTGACGGCGGGAGGTCAGAAGTGGGGCGCTCACTCCGGGGCCGGCTCTGCGAGGCCCCGGTTCCCGGATGAGAACACTGAGAGGTCTGGCCCGTTAAGGGACTTGCCTAGGGCCCCTGGGCTGGTGCAGCATCTGAACCGGGGTCCCCGTCCCCGCCGCCACCTCTGGGCGTCCACGTGGTCAGCGGTCGCCCACGGCGAGTGAGGAGCGTCTCCCAGGGGCCGTGTTCACAGACCACCAGGGTGGCCGGCTGAATGAGCGCCAGGGGCCAGCGCCTGTGTGGCATAAACAGAACGCCCAGGCCAGCCGCGGGAGACCGACCCGTAAGCAGAAGGCTCTGGGCTGGGGGGGGTGAGGCACGGTCACCCTGAAGGGACAGAGCAGGTGGGGCCGGCCGCAAGCTCCCCGCACGCCTGGGGCCCCATGCATGGCCGCTGGGCGCCGGCCCATCCCGCGTGGGCGCCGGCCCAGCGCGCACCGCACACGCCCGGGGAGGCGGTTCCAGGCGGGGAACAGCGTGTGCTAAGGCAGAGAGGCTCGAGCGGCACAGACAGCCGAGGGGCTCCTGTCCTTGCCACCCCAGGGTGGGAGCCAGCAGAGGGCAGGGGCGCTCCCCGGGGCTGAGCACCCCTAAGTGAAGGAAGAGCCAGCCCAGCCTCCTGGCCGGAAGCTTCTCCCGCAGGACGAAGGGCTGCGGGGGTGCGGGTCCAGCGGCTGCCGGCCTCAGGCCTGGCATGCGGGCCCTTTGCTTGAGGCCCAGGAGCACGGCCACCTCTGTCCCTTGCATGAGCCTGGGGTCGAGCGAGACCCAGCAGGGCTGGGCTGGAGTGGCGGGGGTTCCCCTCAAAGCGGGCTGCTGTCCCCTTCCGCTGGAGGACAAGGTGGCCGCCCCACGGCGCCCTGTGGTCCTACTAGGTTCTCGTGCTGGGCTGATGCAGGTGAGCGGCTGGCCTGGTCTCCGGGTGTGGGAAGCCCTCTCCCCGTCCTGCTCGGGGCCCACGGGAAGGCAGGGTGACGGAAAGCGACTGTCCTCTCCAGCAGCGGGCTGGGCTTGCCGCCCGCCCCCAGGCAAGCGGACGAGGAGGCGGCTTTAGTGACTCTAAGGAAACCTGTGAGGGTCTCATGCGGGTGTGAGACACGGAGGAGGGGGAGGGGGAGTTCCACTCAGTCTCGGGACTTTGTCCAAACTCTTTAAAATCAGCAGCAACGGTTCTCCAGATAACACTCGACGTGTCTCTTGAGGGGCTGGGACAGCGGCCGCTGGAGGGAGGACCCGGCCTCGGGTGATGCTGGGCTCTGCGTGTCCAGCTTCTCTGCAGGCCCCTGCCTGGGCCTGGGGGACAGGATGTGTACCACAGGGTGATAGGGACCCACCTGGGAGCCGTAGGGGAGCCGTATGGATGGGGAAACTGAGGCCCAGTGAGGGCAGCATGAGGACCCCGCCATGCTTGGGCCCTGGTTCCTCCCCTCTCAGTGGGAGTCACCCCTGGGGTGACTTCAGCTTGTGTTGGGGGGGCGGAGGGGGCAGGAGGAATCAGGTGACAGTCTGCACGTGCTCTGGGGCCTGAGAACGGAACTCAGGGACAGAGGTGTGCTGGCCCTTCCTGTGGGTGAGTTTTGCCCAGGAGCGG
>PVKZ01008319.1:0-16753 GCA_004027375.1 Macroglossus sobrinus
TGAGGCAAAAAGGAAAGTTGGGGCTTCCCCTTCCACCTCCCTCATTCTCCTTTCCTTGCTTCCCTCTGTCTGGCTGAATTAGAACTGCCTTGAACCCATCTCAGCCAGTCTGGCTCACAGAGAGCAGCCAGGCCAGCCCCTCTAGGTGTGAAGGTGAGAAGGGGTGGCTGAGGCGTTAGGACCCTCCCTACAACCACCTAGGATGCCCTATTGCACCAAAGGGGATGCTAGGCAAGCATTGGGAGTGGCAGGAAATAGGGTGACTTGTGGGGTATGTTAGAAAGCTGACTTGGAGGGTCCCAAGGCAGAGACCCCAGTCCCCAGGACCTCCTGGGGTCAGGGGGAGCTCACTCACCCCTGGGCAGCCCCAATCCACTTCTCTGCCATCAAATAAGGAGCCCATGGCCCTGCTCAGCTACTGGAGAGCCCAACACCTCCCCTCAGCTCTGACAGATTGCTCCAGGTGGGGATATGGAGCCTCCAGGGTGGCCGGAGTATCTCATCTTTCGCAAGAAGCTGGAAAGCTGGAGTATTTTTTTTAAAATGTCAAATCTCTTGAATTTTAAATCCCAAAAAGCAAACCCAACAAGATATAACACTGCAGTCTAAATGGAACATGCCCACCTGTGAGCTGCTCGTGTGTGACAATTTCATACAACGTTTACAACACCTCTCGTGTGTACAGGCCTGATGCCTGGCACCCAGCCCCTTGGCTCTTCAATAATGGCCGCCACCATCTTTAACATTAAAATTTGGGGTGAGAAGGAGAAAGCCACAGGCCATCCTTGCGTTTCCCGATTTGCTGGGCTCTTCAACACTCCTGGTGACCAACACCCGTGACCGTTTTGTTTTTCGGCACTTTCCAATTTGTATACCAAGAATGCAGACGTGTGCCATTTATAACAACCACATTGACAATATCTGTAAGTATAGGCAGTCCTGCTGAACTGACTTTAGGAATTCAAGCTTCCGAACATACCTGACTGGCCTTCCTTCTCTGCATCTGCCTACCCACCTTTCTCCATCCTCGGTTCTCAGTTCCTGCTGGTCCTTCCTTCTGGAACTCCTCTTGACTTTCTTCACCTGGCTCATGTTTACTCCCTCCTTTAGGCCCCAGGTTAGAGCCACCGCCTCCAGGGAGGCCTCCCTGACCTCTTCCCCAGGTTTGCCTGTTAATTTGTTATTGTCAACCACATGTCCCAGGTCCCCCCACCAGCAGTCCCACGAGTCTCCCTAATGACCTGCTCACAGGCCTTGCTCTGCAGGAAACAGAAACCTCCAACCCTGACATCCTTACGTTATCTCTGAATATAGCCCAGAGATACAGTGGCACCCAAGCCACTGGTGTGTCTTGGCTCTCAAGCAGACAACATCCATCAAATGACTTTTAGCTTCTGCTAGGCCACCTGTGATGCGCCATGAATCGATATTTAGAACGCGTCCTACTGTTTTCTTATGACTAGCACACTTCTATTGCCCCGTGGTGGGTGGCTATTAAATGTAGTCTCATTCGTTTACTGCAAGTATCAAAATATAGCAGTTTTTTTTTTTAACTGTTTTGACATTTCCTCCTTTTTCCAGGAGCCTCAGGAAATGAGTGAGGGTGGTCTGCAGCTCTCTTGAGCACTGAGCCGCCCTGTTCTTCGCTTCTGCTGCCTCTTTAATTCTCCCTGCCCATTCAAACCTGCCCTGCAGGCTCCAGTGCCCACGATGGGTGATTGCCTTGAAGAATCCAGACTCTGCCCAAGGCTGTGAGGGTGGGCGGGGCCAGGGCGGGGCCTGACTGAGTGCTGCACCACAGTGTCTTGGCAGAAGGGCCTCCTTCCCTGGCACCATGGCTAGGCTTCTCCCTGCCTAGGCCTCCTACCTGCAGAGGCTGCTGAGACACTTCGAGGCTCTTCCTCCTTCTCCTTTCCTCCTCCTCCTCCTCCTCAGGAGTCCACTGGATCCAGAGGGCACCTCTCTCCTTGCTGGCCCAGAGGCCTGCCCGCCCTGGGATCTTGGAAGCCTGGCACCGAGCTGGTCTGACCCCGGCCTCAGCGAGCCCTCCCCCAGGGCTCTGGGCCATGAGAATCAGCCCAGGTGTGTCCCCTGGGTGCTGTCACCCACTCCCAGCTGTCCCCATGATCCTAGGGCTGCACATGAGGCTTTGGGGCTGCAGCTGAGGGTGGGGGAGAGGAGGTGGAGCTGAGGTACAGCTTATTCACCCCTGGGCAGCCCGGACCCAATTCTCTGCCATCAGGATGGGGAGCCTGTTAAACGCTCAGGTTCCAGGACGGAGTGTTCTAGAAATTCTTTTTTTTTTTTTTTTTTTAACAGGTACACCAGCAATTCTCATGGTTGGGCAAGTTGGGGCAAGAGTAAAAGAAAGTTCTGGAAAGGAGCCTGGTGGAGTGGCACCCAGGGGTCTGGCTCAGGTTGTTCGCAGGACAGACTGAGATACGCAACGAGAGGTAGGAGGACCACAGATGGGTGGCCAGCTGGCTGGCCAGACAAGCAGCAGCCTGGTTGTCTCACCTGAAGTCTTTGTCCGGCTTGATTATATATTTGTCTGTTCACTTGTTATTGCTGTGTGCCCCACTGGAATGTCAGCCTCAGGAGGGCAGGGACTGTGCTTGTCCTGTTCATGGCAATGCCCCAGGCCTAGCACAGTACCTAGTACATAGCAGGTGCTCAATAAATACTTGTGGAATGAATGAATGAATGAATAAATGAAATGCATGAGAAGAAGCACAAGCAGATCGGCAGATAGAAAAACAGATGGATGGATGGATGGATGGATGGACAGACGAATGGGTGGATGGATAGGTAGGTGGACAGAAGGACAGATGGGCAGAATGACAGAGAGGTGGACAGACAGGTGGATGAACAGACGTCAGCGTTGGTGTTCCTGCCCAATCTTCTATCCTATCATTCCATCCCAAGAGACCCTCTGAAGTTTGAAGCTCTCCCCCTGCCCCCTCTACCAACCCAAACCTTCCTATTTCCCCAGCAGCCTGGTTTCCCCGTATGTACACCCCCAGACAAAGAAAATCTACTCAGAGAGAAAAGCTGCTTCTCAGGTCATGCCAGAGAGTTCCGTAGGCCAGGTCAGAGCTGACCCGAGCAGAACTAGGAGCGTCAGACCCAAAGCTGAAGCATGTGCTGAGGGCTGGGCCTGTTCGGGAGCACTGAAGCCTCAATATGGGGGCGGGAGGTCAGGATTTTTTAAAGTACAGAGAATAAAATAACTGCTCTGCATATTCTCCCCACCCAGCATTAACCTTGGCTAACACTTTAGCATTCCAGACTTTTTTTCTAGAGGTTTGCTTTTTTTTTTTCTTAAATAGGTTTTATATTTTAGAGCAGTTTTAGGTTCACAGCAAAACCGAATGGGAAGTACAGAGATTTCTCACATGCCTCCCGCCTGCCCACACTTAAAGCCCCTTCCTACCTCTGACATCCCCCACCAGAGTGCTTGGCATCTGTTACACCGATGAACTGCCACTGACACGTCATTGTCGGCTGCTGTCCCTCGATCATGTCGGGGTTGGCTCTCGGTGGTGTACATCCTACAGGACTGGCCAAATGGGTCATGACATGTACCTGTCATTATAGTGTCATGCAGAATAGTCTGCCTGCCCTAGAAGTCCTTTGTGCTTCTTCACCTATTTCTCCATCCCTCCCCACACCCCCTGACAACCACTGAGCTTTTTACCTTCGCCCTAGTTTTGCCTTTCCCAGAATGCCATGCGGTTGGAGACGCACAGTGTGTACCCTTTTCGAATTGGCTTCTTTCATTTAGATATAGGCATTTAAGGTTCCTCCGTGTGTTTTCATGGCTTGATGGCTCATTTCTTTTAGTGCTGAATAATATTCCATCCACCTACTGAAGGGCATCCTGCTTGCTTCCAAATTTTGGTAAATCATAAATAGAAATGTCTCTCTGCAGGTTTTTGTATAGATGTAGCTTTTAAACTCATTTGAGTAAATACCAGGGAGTGTGACTGCTGGATCACATATATGTTTAGGCATATATGTTTTAAATAATGGTATTATTATATAAATACACTGTCTCACTAAAAACATGGCTGACATTCGTTGAGTACCCAATGATATGCCAGGAGGTATTTCAATGCTTTTTATAGAATGATCTCATGTCATTCTCCTATGACATAGCCATTATTATAAGCTCCATGTTATAGACAAGGAAACTGAGACTGGGAGAAATTAAGTGACTTGCTCAGTTAACACAGCCTTGGAGCCCGATTTGAACCCAGGCAGTCTGACTTCAGAGCCCATGCTCTTAGCCACTATGCTGGAAAATATTAGACCATTATTGGTAAAGCTAAAGTCTGCTTTGACCCTAGCCCTGAGTCTGGTCCCTACCAGCCTTTCCTAGCAATGGGACACTAAGGGGCGTGGCTGAGGGGGTGGCCCACTCTGAAAGCAGACAATAATGAGCTAAGTTGTCTGTAGAAAAATTTACAATATAATAAAACTGACTAAAGTCGGCTTGCATTTTATTATCATTATGCACTGTTTTTTTCTAACCAAAGTCAGTGATCAAATAATTCTTCCTGAGAAAGTACTTTGTTTGTCTAAGTTCTAAATCATTGCTGCATTACTGTTAAGTTTTCATAGGCTTTCAATTAGCCTATTTTTATTATTTATTCTTTCATGAATGTAGTATTCTACCTGGAACCAAATTCAAAGATCCCCCTCCTCTCCAGTTATAGACACTGACCTCTGACACAGGTGGACTCAGCTCCCCTGACTTTCAAAAATTCAAAAGTGCATCAAGGTTTGGAATTGTTCAAAGTTACTTCAGGCTCATGTTTGTCTCTCCAACCTCTGGGATAATATATATTCTCATGTTTAAACAGTAGATTCAAAGAAACAGCACTCGAGTTACTTCTATCATTCTTTGCTGCCACTTGGAATGGCGTTTAAAGTTCATTTATATTTAAAAGTGTGAAATGGAAAGCCAATCATGAGGAAAATATTTGTTTGTTTTTGTTAAGCACAAATTTTTAGTTCATTCATGGCCTATTTTACTGAATTTGCATATACCTTTCAAATAGAAATTTATTCTTTTAAAATTATTGGGTTAAAACCAAAGAATGTGAAAATAGTACTTATTATTACTGACAATAATTTTGTCATATAGAGGAGGGGAGTGTTAAAAAAAATGATCTGTTCTAGGTATCAAATACACTGTGTAATCTTACTGCTACCCACAGGTCTCTATGCTGTGATTTTCCTATGTATCTTTTCAATCTTGCTTTTTATTGAAATATGTATCGATGAAGTACATACACATAGCATTATTTTGTATAAGCACAAATATTTATATCCATGAATATTATTACTTTTTCTATCTTATTCTGTAACCTTTTCTCATTCTACCAGATGTATTTCAGACCTTGTCATGTGACTGCTTTGGGACTAATTTTTTGTTTTAAATTGCTGTATCCATTAAAGAGACTGCATTTTACTGATTTACTTCTGTCCCGATGGCTGTTTAGGCTGTTTCCAGTTTTTGCTATTATAGACAATGTGCCCTGGGCTGAAGTTTCTGTCGGCGTGGCAAGGTCAGAGGCAGGCAGAGTTTTCAGTTTAATAAAACCATCATGTGCCCTCCTGAAGCCTGTCCAGCCTGCAGCTTCTGAAAGTCCAGGGTTATTTTCACCCTTGCCCTTTTGCTGGGTGGCCTGAGGCCAGGTGAGGCCCTGGATGCTTTTCTCATCTCAGGTGGTGCCTCCCGCCTGGATCCCGTGACCCTGTGGCCATCACAGACCCAGTATCATGAGCCTTGTGATCTGGGCTATTTAGGCAATCTCTCCTACCCCCAGCACACACACACACACACACACACACACACTCACTCACTCACTCACTCACACCCAGCCCTTGGTCTCTCCATGCCAAGGAGAGGTTTCCAAGCCAGATCACATCACTCTGCCCCGTGTTCCCAGGCTGGCAGCTGGGCCCGGGGTTCCCAGGGCAGTTCTTATTGTCTGTCCTCTCCCTCAAATATCCCCCTGGCCATTGTCCACGCCTGTGAGGAACGCCAGGCACGGTGGACTCCTCTCTTCCCTTTATATATGTGTCTGCCTTCCTCACTGGCGCGTGAGATCCTTGACGGTAGGAACGGCATCTTGCTCGCTGGGTCCCCAGAACACGGCACAAAGTAGGTGCTGGGTCATTGGAGAATTAACAATTGATAAATGAAATCGTGACAGCTTCTCTGTGTTGAGTCTTTACTCCGTTGGGCACCATTCTTTATGTGCATATGCATAGACGCTGTTATTTTTTTACCTGTGTGACAGGTGATTTTCCTTATTTTAAGGTTGGGGAAACCAAGGCTCAGAGAGCTTAAGCATGTCGCCCAAGGCCACACAGCAAGTTCCTCCAGGGCAAGGATTCGAGCTAGGGTGTGCCAGATCTCTGCTGGTGAACCACCCTAGCCCCTGCCATCTGACTAGGTCAAGTTTGGGAGTTCAGAGGTGAGACAGGTGCCATTTTTATCCTCGATTCCTTAGCTGTCTTAGAAAGCCTGAGACCACCACCATCTCAGGCCAGGATGACCGTGCGTGCCTCCTACCTTGTCTCCGGCCTGCTCGTCCATCTAGCCTCATGCTCTTTACGAAATATAGATCGGAATTTATCTCCCTTCTTCCCTTACTCAGATCCTTTCCTTAACTCCCCATTGCCTGACCTCCGTAAGGCATCTGACAGTCCCTCCCTAACCCAGACCTGCCTTTGTCTGTAGGCTCATCTCTCTCTACCACCCACATACCAACACCCCCCCACCCAGTCCCTGGTGGATCCGATTTATGCTGAAATTTAAGATCTGTTGCTCTAAGGAAACTAAAGTTGTGTGTGTGTGTGTGTGTGTGTGTGTGTGTGTGTGTGTGTGTGTGTGTGAAAGCATCCATCCTCCCATCACTTTCCCTTGCCTGCCTATCCCTGGCCCCCCAATTCCCTTGTCTGTAGGGGTGTCTTCTTTCATGTAAAGGAATCATCCTCAAAATGCCCAAGTACCTCACTCTTCACTGATTTGAAGGGGGGAAGAGGAGAGGAAGGAGGGAAAAGGGAAGAGGAAAGGAAGGAAGAGAGGGGGAGAGGAGAGGGAGGAGGAAGTAGGGAGAATACGGCAGCTGAGTTCTGCTGACGGGTCTTGTGTCCCTTACGCTCCGATTCTGAACACTCATCCATAACCACATTCTCTCTCCCCCTCCTCCTCTCTTCTCACCCAGTTAGTGACCTGTCTGTTGATGACTTATAGAAGGGACAACAGATTCTAAGCCATTCTTACACTTTCCTCAGTTGCTATGAAGTCCCCCCTGGCTGTGGGTCGAACTGTGTACCCGCCACCCCACCTCCAATTCCTGTATTGAAATCCCAACCCCGGGACTTCAGAATGGGACTTTCTTTGGAGACAGGGTTGCAGCAGGTGTAAATAGCTAAGATGAGGTCATGCGGGAGTGTATATGATGGAGGGGCGGGGGAGGGAGGGAGAACTTGATATGCCTGGTGTCCTTATAAAAAGAACACCACGTGAAGAGCCAGACATGCAGAGAGGGACGGTGATGTGAAGACAGGGAGAATGCCACTTACACGTCAAGGAGGCCCCCCAGGGAGCCAGAGCTAAGAGAGCCACTCGGCAGATCCTCCCCCACGGCCCTCAGAAGGAACCAGCTTTGCTGACACGTGATCCTGGACTTCCGGCCTCCACATCTGTGAGATGTTACATTTCTACCCATCTGTGGGCGTTTGCTATGGCAGCCCTACCAAATGGATACATCTCTTACTCAGGATGGTTTAGACCTCACAGCCCCCCGCTGCAAAGGAGATTCTTATTGTGCCTCTCGCATTTCAGAAGTGGGACTATCGCACCCAGAGAAGCCAGTAATACGACTGGTCTCCCCAGAAGTTCTGGGCCTGAGTGAGGGCTGGACTTGGAACCCATCCAGGCTACCTCTTCCCTCCCTTCTACTTCAGTGCATCTGTCCCACTCCGTGGGTGGGGATGACAGAGGGAGACAAAGTGTCCACTGGCATGGGCTCGAATTGGCATACGCTGGTCATTCAGGTGAATCTCCATGGATGGCAGTCAAGCCCCCAAGGAGGGGCCAGGGACTGAAGCCACCCACTTCAGTGGGTCTCATGGCCCCGTGTATGGGAGGACATCACCGTCGGGCTGTCAGCCCAGTGCCTCTCCGCCTGTATCAACGTCATGGTGGGG
The DNA here is from genome assembly GCA_004027375.1 of Macroglossus sobrinus. Classification (NCBI taxonomy): domain Eukaryota; kingdom Metazoa; phylum Chordata; class Mammalia; order Chiroptera; family Pteropodidae; genus Macroglossus; species Macroglossus sobrinus. Next base: position 8,230 of record PVKZ01008319.1, read on the forward strand.
ACAGCCCACGACCACACTCCTTCCAGGAGACAAAGCCACTGGGCGACCAATTTCTGATGACTTCAAGGCCCACTGGTTTCTCATAATTAGTCTCAGAATTCTAGGAATAAGCCCAACCATCCAATTAAAGGAGGCCCATGTGCTGTCATTAACGGGGTGTCCTGCTGTTCCCTGCCACGGTGAGAAGAGCAGCCCACATACTGCCAATCAGAAATAGCCTGCCCTGGAAACCAGGAAGGGCTTTGGGACTGATGGGCTTGGGGAGGTTCGGCTCAGCACGTGGCCCACACAGTGCGTCCCAAGTCTGGCAGTAGAGCATAGCTCAGTCGAGTCTTACTGGGGGGTCGGAGGGTGTCCCACTGCATCTACTCAGCTTCTGACCCAGCCCTGTGAGCTCTGGTCCAACCAAGACACCATCGTACTACCTTTATCTTTGGGGTGTGAGCAACAGCTGGCCCTCAGTCAAAATAATCCTCCCACGTTAGGAACACAACAGTTAGAATTAAATGGACCCCTATTCACGTCTTGGCTCTGGCACTCACTGGATGATCCTGGGTGAGTAACTTCACCTCTCTGAGCCTTGGTGTCTTCATCTGTAAAATGAAGATTCCAGGTGGGGTTGCTTTGCTTGGTCACCAATGCTGATGCCTGCAAGTGGCTTCATGTAATGCTCAGAACACTGGGTGTGTCTAAATACGGTGGTGGTTGCTTTTATCAATTCACAGATGTTTTAGAGCATTTTCTTGCTTGCCCGCAGAGTGACTTTGAAACCTGATCATCTATGGTCCCTCAGATGTCTAAAATTCAGGATCACTAAAATGCTGATGCGGGCAACTATACAACTTACACCTTGGCCCTGAGACCAGGAGGCCAAGCCTGGGCCCACAGTGGAATGCATACTTCCTGAGATGGCACATACAATTCAGAATGCAGGCGCATTTTTCTTCAGAGAGAGGTTCCAGCTGTTACCAGATTCTCAGAGGGGTTCCCAGTCCACAAAGGGATCATCTCTGAGAATGGTCTGAGCGGGTTGCTTGGGCCCAAGGACCAGGAGCAGGGTCCCGCCATTGACTAAGCCCAGGCTGACACACACACTATAACTATACTCACAACTGAGCAAAGTAGGCACCATCACACTCCCATTTTCCAGATGAGGAGACAGAGGCTCAGAGAACTCAAACTGGGAGACAGACACTGGACTCGGTCACTTGCCTGTCCCGTGGCTGCCACAGGCCTGGAATCGCAGCTCAGGCCTGTCTGATCCCAAGCAGGGTCCTGTCCTTGGCACGGTGCTGCCTCTGGGCAATCAGGTGGGGTGACCTAGCTGGGAAATGTATGCCCTGCCCTTGGTCTGAGTCTCAGCTCAAGCCGAGCACCACAGAGCTCACCAGCATTGAGGTATCAGAGACCATGGGCCATTCCTCCAGCTGTGAATGATTAGTCCACAGAGAACCAATTCCCTGGTAGAGTCTGTACCTCCGCTCCAGAGAGGGGTCATTGCCCTCTCTGCCATGGACCCCTGGTACCCGATTCAGTTCTTCAGTTCATTCTTGTTCTCTCTCTCTCTCTCTCTCTCTCTCTCTCTCTCTCTCTCTCTCTCTCATGGTCTGCTTCACGTTACACCAGGGGCTGTGCGGTTGTTGAAAGCCTAGGTCCTCGAAGCAGAGAGAATTCTGGCTCTGCCACTTATCAGCTGTGTGACCTTGAATTATTCAGCGGACCCCTCTGGGTCTCACTTTCGACCTTTGTACGATGAAGCTCATAGCGCCTACCTCGCATGATAGGGCATCATCATTCTTCTGTACTCTCTCCTATCAAGACAACCTCTCTTCCTTCTTCATCTATGTCCTATTCTCCTGTTGCTGAGAACGCAATCAAAGGCAGCGATGTGGATTGCTGTTGTTGTCACTGTGTTATTATTAGCTGAGTGCTCGTTATCACCCACCACTTTCCCTATCGTAAGCTCCGGGAAAGCGATATTTGTTCATCTCCACATCCATAGCACCTTATGAATATGTCCTTACAATATATCCTTAGGAAATGTTACTGAACAACCATTCAGAGAGAGTCCTGCTTACACCTGCTCTAAAGGCACTCCGTGAAAGTATAGAATCCAGGAAGGTTCAGATGTTTTTGAGTGAAATATCTCCCATGGGTTCCAGAGAGCTGGGGAAAGTTGGAACTTGAACTTAGCCTAAGGCCACTTGCAATGGGGTCATCAAGTCATCACGTGACGCCTGTTTTGATGCCTCGGTCATTGCTGGAGTTTAGAATGAAAAAAGTGCAAAGTTCTTGGGGTATTTCTTATTATTTACACATTTATCAGGGACCAAAAGGTTATCTATCCTCCATCCTTCTAACTGCTAAGCTTATCCCTCACCTATGTTTCCATCCCGTTCTTCATAATACATCCATCCATCCATCCATCCATCCATCCATCCATCCATCCATCCATCCATCTACCCATCCATCCATTCATCCATCCATCCATCCAATCATTCATCTGTTTGTCCGTCTATCTATCCATCCATCCATCCAAATATCCACCCAAACATCCATTTATCTATCCACCTTTCCATCCTTCCAATCCATTTATCCATCCATTAGTACACCCATCCACCCATCCACCCATCATGAACATATTCATTGAACACTTTCTAGCTTCTAGGCCCTGTGCTAGGCACCGCTGTGATCTAACACTGCATAACACATGGATCCTATCTTCAAGGAATTCACATTCTAGAGGGGCAAACAAAGAAATAAATAATCTCTATCCATTATGATATAGGTTATGATAGGAATGGGTCAAAGAGGCTATGGGAAGATACAAGACCTAAGAGTGTCAGGTAAGACATTCTAGCAGAGGTGCTGTCTAAGCTGAAGCAGAAAGGACCAGTGGGGGATGCTGTGTGGGAAGAAGGGCCTTCCAGGGAGAAGAAACAGCATCGCAAAGGCAAGGGCAAGAGGAAGAATGCTGAGCTGTGGGAATTGTAAGTAGTTCTTTCTGGCTGCATTATGGAAGTGAAGCTGGAAGGCAAGTGAGAGCTGGCTAGAGTTCAGGGCCTCGGGTAGACTTTGAGTTTGACTTTGTCCCAAGGGACTGGGAAGCCTTGGCTGGATGTTAAAGAGAGTTGAGTGAAGACAGCAGGCTTTGGAAAGATCTTCCCTGCAGTGGACCTCTCTCACCGAAAATGGATGGATTCCTTTTCTGAACAGGAATAGCACATAGGAGGCAAGTCATCAAACTTAGAAGTGATATGAGAAAACCTCTTTCTTCTGAAATTTTGTCTTGCTGTCTCCTTTCCCAGAACCATTTCATGCCTGGCTGAAGCTCTAGTGATGCTGGAGGGAGGGAGGCTAATGACTCAGACAGTCGCTAATATTGTCCCTGAAGAAGCTTCCTTGAAATTCTAATGGGAAATTCAGACCCAAGTCCAGGAGAGAATTCTAACGGTGCAGAATTACAGGCAATGATGTCCTTTGGTCGGGGGTAGAGATGGATTTGCTCTGTGTCAGTTCAATTCCCTCCTTGGGTCCTAGAGGTGGCTGGGGGCTCCTTGCTCCGATAGGCAGCCAGGGAAGGGGGTACATATCATAACCGAGGGGCAGAGCACAGATATAGACTTACTACCACCAACTCTGTGCCAGGCACCGTGTGTGGATACCCAGCAGAGAAACCCAAGCAGCTCCCTGCTTTCTAGAAGCTTATAATTAGAGTAGATATACAGGACCTAACCCAAATAGTGAGCTATTGACGCTGACAATGCAGGGACACGGGGAGAGGAAAAGATGGTGGGGGCCCAACATCTCATCCGAGACACTGTGGAGTCCAAATACACCACCTGTAGTGGATGGAATAAGAAATAAAAGAGTGAAGGCATTTTTAAAGTTGCCAAGGTAACAAGTGTGGAACTAAAAATAGTGATAGACCTATACTGGGAGGACGGGGCAGGAAATGTCGATAGATAAGGTCCAGGGTCAGTAAATCAATATGTATCAACTGTAAGCATGGATTTTAGAGGGTTGGAGATAACGACAGAGGAAACATCTAGAAGATAAAAGAATAGGAGCCCCTGGGAAGTAGCCAACAGTAGGGAGGGTGGGAGGGGTGCTGCTTACCAAAGCAAGGTTTTCCATCTTGATTATTTTGTAACCATTTCTATTTTCTTAGATAGAAGATTTTGAACATTTATACTGAGATAAACCTTAGCTTCATAGAGTCAGTGGCGAAAGGCAACTAACCACGTGGCATGGGATTTGGAGCAAGTGGTCTACAGATATGATTCAGAGGGGCCATGAACTTGGAAGAGAAGAATAATTACGTCTTTATTTTACTAATCTCTCACTGAAATTTAGCATTGGCTTTTCTCGAGAAATAGACCAAAAGCCACATTGGTATTATCCGACCTGTGACTTGATCACCTATAGAAACCAGAAGTGTTTTCATTCCACTTTACAAGTATTTCAAATATCTCGAAAGATCTATGCTCGTCACTCCCTCCAAAATACAGTTCTGGTTAGCCTCCTCGCTACTCCGGTTAGTTAATCCATGAGTAAAGAAACACACGTAATTCCACGTCACACTTGTGTCTTTAAACTACATTTTTGGTAGTGACATGTCAACATAATTGGTCCCTTTGCAATCCTGTGTGTTATTTTTTATGCACTGAAAAACTTTCCTCGGAGAAGGCTTTTCGCCAGACTGCCAAGGAGGGTATGGCATGACCTCGGCTGAGAACAAGCTTTAGAGGAAGAGGAGCAGCTGGGGGTTAAGGCGCTGGGTGCAGTCTTCGCAGGCAGCAGGTGCCACCACAGGTGGGAGGCATCCAGAACCCAGCCTGATGGAGCAGTAGATGGGGGTGCTGGGGAAGAAACGCTGCTGGTAGGACAAAGGCACAACCCCAGTAACTACCAGTGGCAGCTGCAAATTGCTGAGCTCCCAAGATTCTAGACGCCTTCCAAGCCCTTTGCAAACATGATTGCATTTCAACCTTGACAATAACCGTAGGAAGATACTAATGCTATTTGCCCTTCGTAGCCTAGGAAACACAGCCCCAGACATGTGTAGGGGCTAGTCTGAGGTCCCATAGGGGCTAAAGTCATAGAGCTAGAATTCAGATGATGGTTGGCTGGACACTTCAGCTTGTACCCTTACTCAGTTGTCTACGCACTGCCAAGTTTGGTGGGAGGTCTTATTCTCACGTAACTGATAAAGAAACCAAGGATCAGACAAATCAGGCAAAGCCGAGCCCAGGATCAGAGCATGCTTGGGAAAACCCAGCTGAGGTCTTATCCTTGCCCAGCCAGCCGCCTGCTGATTCCTCATCCCCAGTGGCACCTGGGGCTCTGGGAAGCTCAAGGAACCCTGTGCCAGCTGTCTGGGCATCCCCATCAAGGCTCACATCCTGCCTCACCTTCCTCCAGAGCATCATTCTGCTCTTCCTTTCTAAGCTCTGCCTTCGGAGCACCACTAAGCATCAAGCCTTGATGCCACCATCACCTCCGAACTGAGCTCCCCCACTTTACTGCATGCTCTCCACAAACGGCTAGAGGCAACATGAATGTGAGTTCCTGACACTGGGTCCCTGGGGGTTTATAAAAACACTGTGGCATGATGTAAGTGTTATCATCGTGTGTTTACTCGTAGGACATCACCATCGGCCCTTTCCTGGGGTTGCCGATAACTCCTCTCATCACTAAGAATGGCCGGACGATTCCGGTGACTGTTCTGTTAGGATGGCCACTGGGCTGAGCTGTTCTGCTTTAATTACAGCTCGATAACAAGAAAAGGCCGGGGATTAATGTGGAAATGAGCTTCTTGGTGCCTGGAGAAGGCCAAAGGCTGGGATGCCATGCTGTATGGACAGGGTTCAAGCAGCGGCGTGAGGAGGGGAGGGCCATGGAAAATCAAATCGTCAGAGGACCCTCTGCGGGCAGAGGCTGGCGGAAAACCAAAGCACCCGCTGGGCAGTGCATCTTACGCTCACACTGTGAGCAAAACATCGCTCTGCCCATTGCAGACATGTTTTGAATTTGAATTTGATTTGCTTTGCAGTTGCGATTGTATCCAATTTGTGGATTTGTTTTGGCTTTATAGTCGTATAAGCGTGAAGAGCTCGTACCAGCTGCATTGCCAACACTGAAGCGGCACCACCATAAAAATATTTCCTGGGGATGTGGACAGAGAGGTGTCCGTGAAAATCCATACCCCTTCAAAGTACTCCGTGTTTGAAAGACCCTGAGCCACATACCACTTTGCAGGCCATGCTCATTGCTCAGACATTGTTGCCCATTTGGAGTTAATATTCCAAATGCTCGGCCTGGCCCCCTGTATCTGGTGGGTCTCCACAGAGAAGCCCTCCACCCCAGCCTAACAGGCCAATTTCATATTCTTCTACTAGTCTGCCGGTTTCCAGCAATGGTAGGTAAGGGTGGCGGGGGGGGGTGGGTGGGGGGGGCGGGGCGCCCATTCCTCAAAGCAGCACCTAAACCACTGAGCAGTGCCCAATAAGTGATAACCACTCCTAACACTAGCACAGTCACTCTCGTGGGGCTGGGAGACGAGATGTCCATCAACACACACACACCCCTCCCGACGTTCCTGTCTTCGTGTCTTACACCTGGTCAAGAGAACAGAAGGGAAATCAAGGTCAAGGTGTCAGCCCGAGTAGACAGACACCTGGGGGAGGAAGCAGGGGGGCCTTCACGATGCTGTGGGAAAGAACATTCTGGACTGGAAAACACAGCCTTGGAGTCAGGCCCAGCTCTGTGTGACCTTGGAGAAGCTACTCAACCTCTCTGAGTCTCTGGCTCCTAATCTGTTAAATAGGACACAGGATCATTGTGGCCTTGCCCACTTCACAGAGCAGATGGGAGAATCAATTGCCCAGGGATGGGGAAGGTGTAAGTGACAGCAACATGAAGGGCTGCCATTATTATTGCTACAGAGACGGTGATGAGGCAGCATTGGAGAGATGCTCAGAGAGCCAGTGATGGAGGGAAATATGAGAGAGAGAGAGAGAGAGAGAGAGAGAGAGAGAGAGAGAGAGAGAGAGAGAGAGAGAGAGAGAGAGAGAGAGAGAGAGAGAGAGAGAGAGAGAGAGAGACAGAGAGACAGAGAGACAGAGAGAGAGAGAGGGAGAGAGAGAGGGAGAGAGAGAGGGAGACAGAGAGATAGAGAGATAGAGAGAGAGGAGAGGGGAGAGGGCCTCCACTACCTTTATTTTCTGTCCCCTTCCCAGAGCTAACTCAGACACCATCCAAGGATATCCCTCCCAGCTCCCTCCCTGGACTGAATTCAGCACCTTGCTGGCAGCTGAGGCCCCACTGGGATGCTGGAAGGGCCGTGGTTGGAGGAGGAGGGAGAGCCTGGGTGGGTGGGGGGTGCAGGAGCAGGACATGCCCGAGGCTGGGTGGGGCTCGGCTCAGACCACACGGAGCTCATTGGCGCCTGTAGCTCTGCATTGCCCCTCGGTTCCTCAGGCTGTCACAGAGTCCCCACTTCTCAGTATTCACGTGGGCACCTGGAGGGCCGACAGTGTGTGTTCACGATGACCAGGAAGATTGTTTTGGGGGAGCATCAGCTCAGCACACAGGATCGAGAGGGCAGAAGAAAACATTTTGTTTCCCAAATCTGTGGGAATTGTTGGCCAATAGCTCTGCCTGCTTCCTTAAATGTTTCCTCTGCTTCGGGGTTTGACTGTATGAAAATATTTGGTCCTTATTTGAGATCGTTTGTTTTCTTTCGTAAGCATTACATGTCTCTGCATAACGCATTGTTCTGGGGGAATCGTGGGGAGCGTTGCAAACCAATTTTTTTTTCCTGACTGTTTTCTTGAATGATGAACTCCACTTTGATTTAAACATTTTTCTAAGAATTTCCCACTTGATTGAAACGCGATTTTTTAAAAAATGCATTTGGCAGAGGGGACCAAGGGACGTGCAAAAGTTATAGTCTCATTTATTCCTAATGAAGTGGCAAGGAAGTGGGACCCAGGGGAGAAACAGAAGGAAAAAAGGAAAGTAATAGAATCAAAGGACAAAAGAAATAATGTAATGAATGTATGTGGGTGTTGAATAGGCATCTTATGATGGCATTTAGGGGGGAAAATACATGGCACACATATACACTCAAGTACATTCACACGCACACACATTCACAGGTACAGGTGCACAATCTCACACCACAATTACATACACACACATCCCCACCATGGCCCTTCACATACCCTCTCACACGTTCATTCTCACACACCCTCACATGGACACACATGTATGCCACGCAGGTGCGAGCTCATTCATACACATCCTTACACGTCCGTATGTACCATTCAACACACGCATTCTCACACACGTAACCCCCACAACTCCTCACTCACACCCCCTCGTGGATGCTGCCTCACACACATGCACGCTCACACGCACAGTCTCGATACACTTTCTCACACGCGCACACACACCCTTGAGCACATCCTCGCATGCATACAAACCGTCATACACATATATACCCTCACAGATGCATTTC
>PVKZ01008320.1:5500-16800 GCA_004027375.1 Macroglossus sobrinus
GGGAGGGCTCTGCGGGCGGCGGGCTCCAGAAGGGACCGACAGGCAGCTTCTTTGAAACCCTAGGTCCCCGCAGGCCCAGCTGCGTGCCCCTCCCCCCGCCCGCCAGCCCGCTGGCCGCAGAGGCGTCTGGGCCTGGCAGCACCCTGCCCCCGTCCTGGGCCGCACCCTCCCGCCGACGTGCTGCTCCCTTCCCGTGTGCCAGCTGGGACCTGTCCTTGGCCCAGGCTCAGCCTGTCCCAACCTGCCAGACGGGGAGGGTGGCGAGCGGAGAGCCAGCAGAGGAAAGGGAGGTCAAGCGCCTGTCACCGCCCAGGGACCTGGCGCGGGAAGGGGATACAGGGTGTTCCCTGGGGGACCGATCCCCGCGCCCCCCCCGGAGGCAGGCGCCACGCGGCCGGGCTGGGGCCCCTGCCGGTCGCCTGCGTACTGAGCAGGCGGCGTCCAGGCCGCTCAGCGCCCCTCTCTCCCTGGCCTGCAGGCTCCCGCTGTGTGTGTGCTGCGGAGGTCCCCCGAGGGGGCCCCCGTGCAGATTTTCGTGCCCGAGAACGGCGAGATCGTCAGCCAGGTGTGACCCCGGCCGGCCCCGAGCGCGCCACGGCCCCGCCCCCGGCGGAGATGAGACCCGCCGTCTCAAGTGCCTTCCGCAGCTCCCCTGTCACCACGGTCACTGTCACCACGGTCACCGTCGCAGGCTGACGCCCGGGAGCCGAGACTGTTGTTTGTTTGTTTGTTTTTTTACCGGTTTTTGTTCAGGAAGTCCTGGTGTGAAGATTTATATTTGTCCATTGTCTTCGAGGTCCCTGTGATACGATAACGCTTTATCCCCTGAGACCGGCCACGGGTCCCGAGGCCCTGCCTGTCTGACCACAGCGTCCGTCCCCTCGTGCCCGGGCTGCGGCAGGGGACGCGCGAGGTGACGCGGGCCCCAGCGGGCCCTCACACGCTCTGCCTCGGGGGCCGGGAGCTAGCCTGGAGGACAGTGCCCCTGTCCTGGCCCCCTGCGGCTGGAGGCTGGCCGCGGCTACCTCGTGCACCCCGCGCCCCGCTTCCCAGCCCTCCAGGTACCGCAGGGGCGCCCGGGCTGGGGAGCCCCTACTTCGAATGTGCTCTGTGACGCACACGCCGCGTGCAGGTCGGAGGTCAGCGTGTCCTGCTGGAGGGGCGGCTTCCCGGCCCCGCTGCTTTGCTGACCCCGTACACCCCGCGGGGCGGGGGGCCCGGCCGCTGTGCTCTCTGGGCCCTGTGGGCCCCCAGCGTCTCGTCCGGCCTCTGGGCAGCCCCGGGCGGTGCCGCCGGCGGGTGAACGGCTGGCCGTGTGACCCCCCCCCCCACGCCCACCCCGGGCATCGTGAGAACCTGTCACAGCCCACACACCTCATCTCAGTCCTAGACACCCGAACCTGGCGGGCGCCGGGGAGAGGCACCCCAGCGCGTCGCTGCCAGGCGGGGGCGGGCTCCCGGCCCCTGCCCGAGGCCGACCGGTCAGCCCTGGTCTCTGACAGACTGGGGAACCCGCTCTGAAGGACACTGACGTGTCGTGCCAGCTGCCATGAGTGGAGCGGGCCCGAGCGGCCGGTGCTGAGGCCCCAGGCGGTGCCTGGGTCCCCGTCGGGGCCTTCGCCGTGAGGGTCCCACTTCCGGAGGTGGCCGCTGGGCTGAGGCCCGTGGGGACCCTTCCCCCCGAGTTCCCTGGACTGGGACAGCGCCGAGCGATGCAGCTGAGCCCTCCAAGCACTCGCTGCCTGACCCAGAAGCCCCGGCCTGCTGCCGGACAGGACGGTGGCCGGCGGCACGAGGGGCCGAGGGGAGAGCAAGGTGGCCATCGGAGGGGGGACACCGCCGTGTCCCGACGTCCTACTGAGGATGCAGCTCCTGTGAGCCCCTTTCCCTTCAGTGTCCCCCGGGGCCTGAGCCGGGAGACACCTGTGTGCCCAGCCACCCCTGAGCGTCCTTCCCGCCGCCTTGTTGGCCCCGCGTGACGCCTGGTGCTGGTGCTGGTGCCGGTGCCGTGGCCGTGTCCTCGGCTGGCACCTGAGTGGGTCGTGGTGCTGAATAAAGTTCGTGTGATCAGCTGAGCTGACGGTGAAGGGTGTTTTTTTGTTTGTTTGTTTGTTTGTTTTGTGCCAGGGAGCTCTGCCCAGCCCACGGGATGCCGCCCGGCGTGGCGGGGTGGCCTGGCCCTTCCAGCCGGTCTGGCAGGGTCCAGGGAAGCAGGGGGGCTGCATAGGGGGCGGGGGGAGGCTGGTGAGAAGCGGCCCCCTCAGCAAAGCCGCACAGGGGGGGCTTCCTCGGGGTTTGGGGCCTCCACGAGCCTCTCCCCATCTCCGGGGCCCACGGGCGGGTGGAGAGCCCGAGACATCTCCAGGCTGGCCTGCAGGGGCCGCCCAGGCCCCGGGCGCAGCGCCCCCTGGAGCCTGTCCCCGAGCTGGTGGCTGGGTCTGAGGTGCCGAGCGTCAGGTAGGGTCCCTGCGGGCCGGTGCCCCCCACCCCACCCCCACAGAACAGCCCGTGGCTGCAGCCTGCACCCATCCTGGGGACCCCCGGTTCCCGCGGCTTCGGGGCCTGGCTCTGAGGCCCACGTGTCCCTTCGTGGTGACAAGGGCTGGGAAGGGACACGACGCCCACGGGCCCCCTGGGGTTGGACGTCCTCAGTCTAACTGGAGCGTGGGTCCTGGGGCACCTCAAGTTGTTGGGACAGCTGTGACAGGTTAGGTTACATGCTGGGGAGCACCTGGGGGCAGACGGAGGCCAGCTCGGAGGAGGGGGCCAGAGAGCACAACGGGGCCCCCACACGAGGTGCTTGGAGGGGAAGCTGCCGTCCAGGGCAGAGGGAGGGACACCCTGAGCCGGGGGCTTGCCCGTGAGTCTGAGATGTCCCCGCACAGGACGGCCCTGAGTGGCAGGCTCGAGGGAAGACGGGGCGACTCAGGGCCCTTCAGAGGCCGTGACTTCCCACGGGACGGGGAGGGACAGGGAGGGACAGGGAAGCCGGGCGGGGCTGGCCCGGCTGGCTCCGCCGCCTCCTTCACTCGCAGGTGACCAGGGCCTGTCCCCTGCTGTCCTCGCCAGGTGCAGATGAAGCCACACCCCGCACAGCCCAGGGCAAACGTCACCTTGACGCAATCTGCTCGTCATGTGTCCTGGAAGCCCAGCCTGGCGGGTGAGCGCCTGGCCCCAGGCCTGGCCATGTCCCAGCTCAGGGCGGTGGCTCGGAGGTGGGGCCACCGCCCACTGCCAGCACCTGCATGGGTCGGCCTGCCTCTGCCCGGCCCCTTTGCCGCTCTGGGCCCTGCGTCCCGTGTGGGACCCGGCTCCGTGAGGGGCCTGGAGCCGGGCGGGGACCCGGACATCACCTGGGCTCTGAGTCACCCAGCAGCCCGGGGAGCCAGGGTCCTGTGCTGTCGGGGACATGCCAGGCAGGGGCCTGCCTCGGGGCCTTCGAATCTGCTGCTCCCGTGGCCCAGAAGCCCGCCCCTCACCCCACACCCCCGCCAACATCCACACGGCTGTTCCTCGCACCCTTCAAACCCCACGGGGTCAGTCGGCGAAACTTCCTCCGACTCCGACCCCCGTGAGGTACCCACGTGAACCCACACAAACCCCTGTGAACCCCCATTAACCCACTCGCACCTCCACAAACACCTGCAAACCCCTGAGAACACCCACGAACCCACGCAAACCCTGCGAACCCCCGCGAGCAAAGGCCGGGGGACGCCCGGGTGGCGAGGGCACTCCCAGGCTGCTTGGGGTTTCAGTCACGATCAGGAGCCTCGAGGCCCCTTGGGGAGCACGCGGGCAAGTCAAGGGCACAGTGGGGGGCACCAGAGGTCTCTCTCTTTCCAGTCCTCTACCCTTGGCCACGCCTGGCGTGGACACTCCTTCCCGAAGTCCCCAGGCGATGGCTTCTGAGGGCCACGCCGGGCCACGGGCCTGGAGGAGCTGGCGCTCGGAGCTGGGGCCCCTGCCAGGGACCCGGCGGGCTCCGAGCCCTGGTGCCGGGGGGCTGGGCCGGGGGCTCCACTTCTCGGCAGCATCCGAGGGGGTCGGCCCAGCCCCTCCCAGCGGTGTGCCTTTGCAGGCCTGCGGCAGTCGGAGCGAGAGGCCTACTGGCTCATCCTGGACTTTCTGGAGCAGGAGCATATGGTAGGGGGTTCTCTGGGGCGTTCGGGGAGCTGAGCGGGAGGTGGGAAGAGGTGACCGCGCGTGCCCTGGCTCGGAAGCCGCTTGAACTCAGCCTGTCGGCACCTCGTGATCTGGGTGGTCTCAGGTGGCCAGGCCACCCCACGGGTCTCCTTCACAGACCCCGAGCCCCACTGTCCCCAGGGGGTGACGGGAAGGGGACACTGGGCGGCTCTAGTGAGAGAGGTGGGGGCGGGGGGCACCGTGCTGAGGAAGCCAGGGGCGCATCCGGGCAGGGGGTTCCGAGATCTGGGCGCGAGGGCCCCGGCCGCCTGCGGGAGGCGCCAGGCTGGCCGTGCGTGTGTCCCTGGGCGCGAGGGCCCCGGCCGCCTGCGGGAGGCGCCAGGCTGGCCGCGCGTGTGTCCCTGGGCGTGAGGGCCCCGGCCGCCTGCGGGAGGCGCCAGGCTGGCCGTGCGTGTCCCGTCCCAGACCCAGCCCGACAAGCAGCGCTTCCTGAGGGCCCTGGAGATGCTGAGCAGCACCGTGCGCGCCCAGGCCGGCGGCTCCATGGACGAGTTCTTCCCCAAAGCCGTCCTGGCCACGAAACTCGAGGTGAGGCGGGCGCACTGCGCTCCGGCGCGGGGCGGGGGGTGGGGGGCGCCCCGGGGACGTGGGCCGCGTCTCTCCCGGGGGACTCGGCAGCACTGCTGCTTTCTGGCCCTTCCAGACGCTGATCCTGGAGGAGGCCAGCGAGCTCCTGACCAGCAACGTGCGGCAGCAGGCCATGCTCTGCGTCGTGGCCCTGAGGTGGCCCCGCTGTCCCCTCGCCTGCGCCCCGGGGGGGAGGGGAGGGAGGGTGACGTCTGGGCGGGGAGTGGCGGAGACCCCTGACTGCCGCCTCATCCGCCAGCGTCCCAGGGTGGCGGGGCACCCTCCAGCCCGCCCCCGTCGGTGTGGGGAGGGCTCCCCAGGACACGGCGTCCCTCCCTGAGCATCTGTGGGCTCAGGGCCCCGGCGTCCTGCGCCCCGGGGCTGGGGGCCGGGGGCTGGGGGGCTCTGGCGAACGCCCCTCGCAGAGCGCCCTGTCCCCCCTGCAGCCAGGTGGACCCGCCCTTCAGCTCGTCCCAGAGGCTGGACCTGGCGGCCGTGGGCATCGCCCGCGTGTTCGCCCTGCCCCACGCCAGGCCCAGCGTGGACGAGAAGGACAGCGCCAGCCTCTACGCCCAGGTGGGCTCGCCGTCACCAGCTGCTGGGGACCCCGTGCGGGGCGCTGCTCCAGGGGCTGCCACGCCCCTCCCCTCCCCATCGGACCCCCTCGTCTGCCCCCACCTGTCTCCCCAGGGGGTGGGCCGGGCCCCTGGCCCCGTGTCCTGGCCCCCAGGCTCCCGTTTCTCTGGGCGGGTGGCGGTCTCCATCCTGAGAGCAGAGGGTCCGATGACAAAGCCCATAGGCTCTGCCGTGAGGGGCCAGGGCCCCACCAGGCCCGCCCGGGTGTCTGCTTTGGACCGGGGTGCCTTGTCTAACAGAAGGACTCCCCGGCGGGCAGAGTCCCCGGGGAGCCACCTGGTGCCTGCACCTCACCATGCCTGCCATTCGGGCCGTCCTGGGCCAGCGCCCGGTGAGGTCCAGGGTGGCCAGCACGCGTGCGGGTCCGAGTGTAGCGGCAGAGCAGGCCTGGCCCCCTCCTCCCTGCTGCGGAGGGGCCCGCGGGGGTGGGACTGTCACCGGGAGCCGGCCGGGTCACGGTGGCCACCCTTCCTCCGGCACCCCACGTCTCCTCGCCCCTCAGACGGTCCAGGCCTTCGAGGATATGTTACAAGCCCTCGTGATGGACGGCCTGGACCCCGACATGAGCATGCTGCAGAGAGTGCTGGAGGTCAGTGGCTGACCTCAGAGGTCAGAGGTCGGGGCACTAAGTCCCCGGCTGGAGTTAGGAGAAGTCGGGGGCACGCGGGCAGCCTGGGTGCCCGGGGCGTGGCCCTCAGCCCGCGTCACGGACCCCCGCCTGTCCAGCCGCGGAAGCAGTGGGACACCTTTCCCACCCCACCTGGGGGGTCGCGACCTGTGTGGCAGTGACAGCGCGACCTCGGCGAGTTAGGGAGAGTCACACTGAAGGCCGGCCACCAGGAGCGCTGTCACCGGCCTGGGAGCTGGTGGCTCTGAGCCGCCCCGGTGGGCAGATGGGCGGGCAGGCGGGCGGCGCGGGGCGCCCTCCCGGCAGGCAGTGGCCGAGCCTCTCCGCCCTCCAGACCATCTTGCCCTGGCTGGCGTCGGAGAAGGTGCAGGAGCAGGCCCGGGCCTTGTACACCGTCGCCCACCTGCTGCGCTTCATCTGCAACTTCCCTGAGCTGCAGGCGAGTGCGGGGGGAGGGGCGGCCGTCCCTGGGCCTCCCCCCCACCCCCATCCCCCAGCCCAGCGTCCCCCTTCCCCGGTGGCACGCCTCAGGGTCTGGCCGGCCCAGGCCCCTGGGGGCCGACTGAAAGGCGGCTCCTGTGTGGAGCGGGTGAGGTGGGAGCCCCCAAGGGCGGACGGTCGGGGGGCTGGTGCAGGGGCTGCTGGCCGTGACACGCGGGGGTGACGTGCCCTCCTCCGGCAGCACCTGGAGGAGTTCTCCATCGTCGGGACCCTCATGGGCACGCTGGGCGTCTTCTGCCTGAACCCCCAGCACGACGTCTCCACCGGGGCGTGCGAGGGGCTGCATTACCTGTTCACGGTCCTCGTGCTTCACAGGAGTGAGTGGGGGGCCCGGGCGGCCGGGTGGCCGCAGCTGTGGGGACACACTGACCGGGAACAGTGTCAGCAGAGCGGGGGGCGTGGGTCCCGGGAGGCGGAGCTTCACCTGGGCGCCCTCCAAGCCCACCGCTGGCACGACGTCCCCTCTGAAGATGGCCCGCGGGAGTCCCAGAGCGAACGCGGAGCTGGGCTTGCCGCCCCTCTGCGGGCGCCTGGGGTCGTCCGCGCCTCAGCCCTGCCGTCCCAGCCACTGGGGTGCGGCCCGGAGAACCAGCAGCCTCTTCAGGGAACGAACGGGGCGACCCCGACCCGGCCTTCACCCCAGGGCGTTTGCTCGGCTGTGGGGGTGGGGACAGTCCTTGTGCCCTGCCTGGCGCCTGGTGCAGGTTCTGGGGGACCCGGCCACCTCCCTGCCACAGAGCCCCCCATCGGCCTGGTGCTGGGGGACCCGGCACAGTGCCCCATCGGCGTGCTGCTGCAGGCCCTCCGCTCCGGGCGCCATGTGGGGGCAGGGGGCCCTCCGGTCCGGGCGCCGTTCGTGGCCAGGCCCGCCCCCCCGCGGGGGCCGCGGCCCTCACCGGCCTGTCCGGGCAGGGCGAGCGAGGCAGAGGACGGAGCTCCTCCTGAGGGACCTGCAGAAGCACTTCCTCGGGACGTGGTTCACCCACATGCAGGACCTCACCATGGTGAGGCTCGGGGTCGCCGTGCCAGGCCCGGGGTGGGGGGGGCGGTGTGTGCAGGGAGGAGGGGCCTGGCCGCGGGGACGCCCCGGCATCCAGGCCCGCGCCCCTCACCGCGCTCGAGTGGATTCACATCTGAGGTCACTGAGAGATTTTAAGACACAGGCGCCCTGGGCCCGGTCCCCCACCCCCAGACGGCCGTCTGTCCTTCAGCCTCTGGGCTTGATTCACTCGGCGATGGCCTGTGGCTCGTCTTTGGGGATGCCCCGGCTGACGGCCCACACTCAGTGCCCCCCTCCGTCCCCTCGTGCCATTCGTCACACCGCACCGCGATCACTTCCCTGAGGACAGAGGCAGAAGGTGTCCTGTGGGTGGCCCTCCGCAGCCCCAAGCGACAAAGCCAGGGACGGGGCACAGCGGGTGTAGACGGTCGGTCACCTCGCTCTAAACCCACCCGAGGGCAAAACTCACCTCTAGCCGGCCACCGCACTGGCCCCAAGTTCAGAATAAAAACTGACGCCTTTTGCATCGTCCTCTATGTCACGTGGTCTGACCAGTGTTCCGGCCGGGGACTGAGGAGGCGGGGACAGCGGGGATGCTGGCCGGGCCCCTGGATGCTGGCCGGGGGGCCCCGGGGCTCTGGCCGCGCCCGAGCACAGACGCCCGCTTGTCCCTCTCCCTCCGACAGTTCTTCAGGAAGTACCTGAGCCCCGAGGAGAGGGCGGACGTGATCTTGGTGGCCATGGGGGCCATGGTCACCGCCGCCACCAGCAGTGGGAACGACGGCTCCGCGGCCCCCAGGATGCTGACCGCGGTGCTCAGGTCGCCGGTGCCGGACATCGGGAAGGTAGCGGCGCCGAGGCCGGGAGGTGGGGGGGTGGTCCGGGTCTACTGCGGGGGGCACCCCTGCCGCTCTGTGCCGCGTCCCGTCCTGCTCTGGCCTGCTGGCCGGGCACGTGCACCCCTGTACCTGGCCCTGGATGGGGACAGAGTAAACGTAGCGCCGCTCGCTGGCGGGAGGAAGGCCCCTCCCCGCAGGGGCCACCTGGCCTCCGCCTCCAGCGGGAAGGGACGGGGACGCACAGCAAAGCCACCGTCACGGTCGGCCGGGGCCAGGGCGGCCTCGCTGCCCCTCCTGGTTCCAGATGACACGCCAGGTCCGTGGCGCCCTCCTCGCTGTGGGGGGTCGGGGGGAGGCACGGCCCTGCTGCGGTGCGGACGCCTCTCTCTCTGCGCGCACACAAACCTGGCCGCGCGACGTGAGTGCGGGCGGGACGGCTGCTCAGCAGAACGAAGGCAGCGTGGTCTTTCTATTTGTAAATGATTTTTTCCGATTTCAGGTGACGTGTCCCTCGTGGCCCCCACACGCCCCGTGGGCGTCTGCTCGGGGGGCTGCTGACGAGCGGGTTTCAGTGTCCGGAGAGAGTCCCCCTTTCCCTTCTCCCCACCCCCACCCACAGGTGCCGGAGATCATCCAGTACATCTGCCACAGGACGAGAGGCGTCGCCGAGCCCACAGCCCAGGCCGCCATCAGGGACCTCCTCTGCCTGCTGGCGCGCACCTACACGGACGAGGTCGTCCTGGTCCTGTTCAAGATACAGGACCAGTCCCGCAGGTGGGCGACCGGCCGACGCCCCGAGCACAGCGAGCGGGCTTTGACCCCGCTCGAGCTTAACCGTCACTGCCTGCCGTGTGACGCGGGCTGGTCCCTGACGTACCTGGGGGTGCGGCCGATCGTAGCAGTTATGCGGGCTTAATGCAGACGTTCGAAAAGCACATAGAACTTTGAAAGAGCCCCCCCCTCCTCCCGCTGCAAAAAGGAACGAATCCCAGGCAGACGCACCTCTGCAATCCCTCGGTGTAATTTTATAATTTGGCTGCTTAAGAAACGAATCGTCGGGCTTACACTCTGTGTGCCGACGGCATATCCAGCCTCACGTGATGATTTGTCACAGCATTGTCCCAGGTTTTGGCAATGTAATTGGAATGGCTCCTAACGTTCCTTTGGACGGGTGTGCAATGCTCTAATTCCCTCCTTTGAGATTTTTTTTATTTTAAAATCCGTGAGCAGCAAAACCCAGCCTTCTATGTGGCTCCACCTGTGGCCTCACGGGTGGGGTCACCGTCTTCGCCACACCCCTCCGCAGGCGCGGTGTGTCCGTCGCACCCCACATTCCCTGGTGCTGCCCCCTGCGGTCGGCTCCTCCTGTAGCCCCCGCCGACGGGCTCTGGGTCCTGCGGTGTAGCCTCTGTGAGTGTGTCCTGCGGTGTAGCCTCCAACACTGGTGCAGAGTCCTCGTCCCCCACAGCGCCACGCGTGCGGGTCACGCGGGTGGCCGTGCCAGCGGGCGTTGCTTCGTGTCCTTGCTGAAGAGCTGCTTGTCCCTGCCGTCACCTCTCGGGCGCGTTCTAGTTTGGGGTAATTAATTACAAATAGTGCGGCCACCAACGTTTGCACAGAGCTTTCGGTGAAGAGCCGGCTTCCGTTTCTCCTGGGTAAATGCCTAGGGCTGGTGCTGCCGGGCTGTGTGTGGGGTGAGTGTCGCGCCTGAACACTCTCTCCCGGTGGCCTTGGCCTGCGGCCCCGCCCGTCCTTCCCCACGCTTGGGAGGGATCAGCATCTTGAAAACCCCGCCCCAACAAGCGGGCGGCGGCCTCTCCGTGCGGTTCCGATCTGAGCTTCCCGAACCCACGTGCAGCTGGTGATGCCAAGCATCCTCGTGTGTATTTCTTTGCCAGCCCGGCGTCCCCTTGGGCCAAGCGTCCAAATCCGTTTCCTGTTCCTTAGTGGGATTATTTGTGCACTTTCTGTTGAGTTTTGAGAGTTTTTTACATACTCTGGATGCAGGTCTTTCGTCAGACACACGATTTTCGAATGCGTCTCCCGTTTTGTGGATTATCTTTTTATTCTCTCGAGAGTGTCTTTGGCAGAGCGGAAGGCTTTAATTCGATGGAGTCCAGTTTATCTTTTTCTTCTCTCACGGACTGTGTTTAAGGTCAAAGATTTTCCCCATGTTTTCTTCTGGAAGCTTCTTGCTTTCACGTTTGACGTCCAGGCTCGCGACTCGTTGTCGCTTCGCTCGACGAGGTGTGGGGCAGGGGTCCGGTGTCCCCTTGCCGCACGTGGACGTCTGGCTGCTTGTTCGGCACCGTTGGCCTGGCACCGTTTGTCCGGCAGGCTGGCCCCCCTCCACTGAGCCACCTCCGCACGTGACCCAAAGCCAGCGGACCATATCTCTGTCTCTTTCCTCGGGAGCCAGTGTCAGTTGTTGGTGTATTTTAAGGTCGGTCCATGTCACCTAAGGTATCACATTGGTGGCCAAGGTGGTGACCGTATTCCTTCATCACCCCCCCCCCCGTAGCTGGCCGCGGTCATTCGCGTCTTCTCTCTGTGTCCCTCGGTCAGCCTGGCTGGCAGTTTTACCGAGAACGATATTTCTCAGAACGGGCTTTATGCTCCGACGCCGATGGTTCCTTGGTTTGCTTTGCTCAGGGTTCGGAGGGGACTGGGCGAGTGAGCCCGGAGCACCTCCCCTGGGGAGGAGCACCGTGGAGGGTGACCAGCTGTGGGCTTCTCCTCAGCAGCAGGGTCCGCAGACTCTGGGAGATGCTGGCTTCGGGCCCCAGAGGCTACGAGGGGATCGTGGAGAGCCTGCAGCAGAGGATGAGCCGGCGGCCAGAGCCGGGGGAGGACGACAGAGGGCAGATCTCGCCTCTGATGGTAAGGAGGTGCGGGGGGCGGAGCTGCGGGCTGGGAGGGGCGGGGC
>PVKZ01008321.1:0-16723 GCA_004027375.1 Macroglossus sobrinus
GGTGCTCACACAGCTCTCTGCTTTTCCTCGGCCCTTCCTCGGCCCGCGTCCGAGATGGACAAAGCGAGGCCTTGACAGGGACATGCTCTGCCCAAGGTCCCAAGGCCAGCCACCCCCTACAGCACCCAAGGAAGCTCCCTTGTGCCTGGACCCAGAGCAGCGGCAGCCCCCAGACCCCCGTCAGCGTCCCGGGGACCACGGGCTCGGCACGGGAGGGAGGAGCTGGCCCCATCGGCTGGACTCGGGGCTGCGGCCTCTGAGCCACTCCAGGCTTCCAGCGGACGGCAAGCGCGTCCCGTCACTCCTCCTCCCTCCGTCGGCCCCCCTGACTGAGCAGAACAGGTTTCGTGTCCGGGCGGGGAGGGCTGGGCAAGCCCCCCACCAGCTCCCGGTGGCTGCCAGGCTGCCTGGACCCTGACCCCGGCTCCCGCCCGCCCCGCTTGGCACAGCTGCGCCCAGGGTGCCCGGGCAGAACGCCAGAGGGAACGTTCCACCTGCCCGGCTTTGTTGTTTGCGCTGCGGTCTGGAGCGGGGCCTGCGGGGGCGGGGGGGGGCTGCCCCTCGGGGCCCTGGGACCCTCCTTGCTCCGTGACAGCCTCTGCCCTCCCTGTCCAGAGACATGCGTGAGCTAAGTGGGCGGAGAAGCCCCCGGGGGACCAGACGCCAGGTGCAGCAGCAGCCTAGGCTCACCCCAGGCTCACCCCTCTGACCCCTGCCCTGCCCTGCCCGCACTAAGGCACTAGGAGAACCACAGACACCCCCGGTCACAGCGGGAGGCGGTGACCCAGGGTCCCCACCAGGCTCCCCGGAGCCCCCTCCCTTCCACGGTCTGTCCCCGCTGCTCTTGCACAGGGTGTGGGGCTGGCCACACCCCGCCGTGTGAGAAGCAGAACTGGTCGCCCTCACCGGAGCTGGCTGAGCTCTGTCCAGCGGCCTCAGGCTGAGGGTGGGGCCAGCACTGTCCTAGAGTGACTGAAACCACAGATGACCTCTCCCGGGAGGAGATGAGAGGCAGATAGCTGGAGATGGCCGGGGCGGTGGGTGCTGGAGCCGGCCTCTGGGGACAGGGTGGGCGAGGCCCACTCAGGGCCTTCTGCTCGCCCCTCATGTCCCTCCCTGGCCTTGCTGGGGCGTCCCGAGACACCATGGGGCGCAGTGGGGGCTGGGCCCCTCGTCCCCCTCCCGCGGGCGAGGTGGCCCAGTGCACCTGCTCCGGGGAGTGAACAGCACACGGGAGGCTGGGGCAGGGGCGGGGCTGAAACCAGCGGGGAGCTGGGTGGGGTGAGTCACTGTCCTCGTCCTCACTCCCTGGCCCCCGGGGAGGAGGAGGGGGGACAGCGCGGGCTGATCCCTGCCCCACGCCCCGCGCGGGGCTCCTGGAAGGCCCTCGAGTGTCCCCCAGACTCTGTGGTGCTGAGTCCAGAGGCTGCGCCCTGGGGGGTCTCTCAGACGGGCCGGCGGCTGCTCTGGGGACATTGGTGGTTGGGGACGCCTGTGCTGTGGGCCACCGTCCCAGAGGCAGGCGTAGAGCTCGCAGCGGGCCTGCCCTGCCCGCTGGGGGACATGGGTAATCGCCGTCCCTGCGAAAGGCACAGTGACGTCAGGCCCCAGAGCTCCCCGCGGTCAGTGGGACCGCCAGTCCCCAGAAGCCCTGCCCAGCGGTGCCACATCATGGGGCTGGGCCCGCTCTGCAGGGAAGGACCCAGCTGCCAAGAGACCCGCCCGTGGGAGGTGGCAGCAAACCCACGCTGGGGGTGACGGGTGACAGAAACTCCGAGTCCTGCCTGCTGCCCCACCCCCCACCCTCGGAAGCCCGGATCTGGTGCTGCCCCCATGGGGTCGGAGCCAGTGCCCGGGGCCATGGGAGGCCTCCCGCCCTGCGCGGCTTGCGGTGGAGGGTGGAATTCACAGAATGCAGAGTTTCGGGTCCTCCCGGCACATCTCGGCTTGTCCCTGACCAGCCGGGACGTGGGCAGGTCTCTGGCCTTGTGGAGCCCCCGTCTGTCAATCAGGGTGAGCGCGCCCACCCGGCGGGTGCCGTGGGGACAGGAGGGAGAGCCCTCTGTGTGGCTCCTGGCGTGTCGCAATGGGGTTCGGTTCTTGGATGGTCAGATGCAAATATTACAGACGAGGACCCTGGTGTTTGTGAGCCAGCGTCCCGAGCCTTGTGTGCGCCGCGCGGCAGGTGACACAGAGCCCCCGCCCTCCGTCTGTCCATGAAGCCGTGCCGGGCGCCGTGGGGGGCGGGGCCTGGGACCGCGGTGGCCCGTGGGCCTAGAGCACAGGTCGGGCTGGCTCTGAGAGCAAAGCCAGAGAAGGCAGCTGCTCCCCGAAGCCCGGCACGCTGGCCTCTGCGCCCCACACGGCCACCGGCAGCCCTGAGACGCTCGTCCAGCCCCCCACGGCCTCTCCCCGCCACTGACACCTTGGGGCGCGTCCGGGCACCCCACGTGCCTCTGCGGTGGCTGTCCTCTTCCCAGCCGTGCCAGCGAGCCTGGGCCCAGGCCTCCTGCTGACACCTGCTGTGGCCTGAGACCACGGGCTCCCAGGTGGCACGCCGCCCCATGCGAGGGCCGAGCCCATCCCAGGGTGGGGAGGCCGTGCTGCTGCCACCAGTCGGTCGTCAGCAGTGTCCCCTTTCTCCCAGCAGTGTCCGCTCCAAGCGTGAAGGTGACAGTCGCCCTGGACAGGACGGCCGGCCTTGCTGGCCAGAGGCTCCATGTCCCCTTGGTTTATGTCCCCAGCTGTGCGGTGGGGGGAGGGTGGGGAGCCCGCCCCAGCCTGGCCTGGGCTGTGAGGGGCACGGGCAGGACAGGAGGGATGAGGTGCCCCCATGAGGCCTGTCCTCGCCTGGGACACACGGCGTCTGCGGGTTTGTTTAATTAAGGAACCAAGAACAAAAGCAGCAAGCTCAGCAGCTAAGAGGGGACCACCACCGGGTGACGCTCTGCGCTTGGAGTCCCCTGGGGGGAGGGCGCTCCAAGCCCCTCGTCCCCAGGGCGGGACTGTGCACACCCCACCTCCCCACCTCCGCTGACACGTGCAGCTGTCAGCCCTGAGACCGCCAGGTCCCAGGACCCCACACGAGCTGCCTCTGTCTCCAGGGCCCCCGGCTCGGAGGGAGGGAGAGCGAGAGAGACAGCCACACGCGACGAGTAGCCATGGCAGCCAGCCCGTGCGGGGACTCCGTCTGGAGGGGCCCGGAGGAGGCATCAGGCTGGCACCCCCATTCAGAAGCCTTGCAGGGTGCCAGGCGCTGGGGGGCCCTGGGGACACAGGAAACAGTCCGCCTGGGGAAGCCACCGCCAGGGGGAGGCCCATGAGCAAGCTGTGCTGGCAGCCCCGGGCCAGGAGTGCTGCTGGGCCCGAGGTCCCCGACCTGGCCTCTGAACTCAGGCCGAGGGGCATGGTGGCCAGGCCCAGGGGCCGAGGTGGGTTTAAGCAGAGCCGTGCAGCTTCCACGCAGCTCAGTGAAGCTCAGTGCAGCTTCCATGCAGCTCCCGTGCAGCTCCGTGCAGCTCCGCGCAGCTCCGCGCAGCTCCGCGCAGCTCCGCGCAGCTCCGTGCAGCTCAGTGCAGCTCAGTGCAGCTCCGCGCAGCTCCGTGCAGCTTCCACGCAGCTCCGTGCAGCTCCGCGCAGCTCAGTGCAGCTTCCACACAGCTCAGTGCAGCTCCGCGCAGCTCTGTGCAGCTCCGTGCAGCTCAATGCAGCTCAGTGCAGCTCAGTGCATCTCCGTGCAGCTTCCACGCAGCTCCGTGCAGCTCCGCGCAGCTCAGTGCAGCTTCCACACAGCTCCGCGCAGCTCACAGCTCGAAGGCGGGACGGTGCAGAGCAGGGTTCGTCGCGCTCCGAGTGCTGCAGCGGGCCCGCTCAAGGACAAGTACCCTGAATTTGGAAATAAGGCCACCAGTGACGCCTGGTCTTAGGAATCTCCCTGGAGCCAAGCCTGCCGGCCGCATCGGGGCACAGGGCTCGGTTCGCCCAGCTGCTCACCGCCAGGCGGGCCTGTGGGCTCCGTAACCGCGGCGGTTCACGCCTGGGAAGCGGATGGGCTGCAAGGCATCTCACTCTGGTGGAGAAGGCGGTGCAAAGTTCCCGTGAGGTCGTCTGGCAGGACGTTAGCCAGTTTGCAGCCGGCCTTGCAGTGACCCCGACATCCCCTCCCCACCAGCACGTGTGCACGGGCTCCTGTGCCCTCCCCGACCCAGCCTCGCGCTTATCCGCGAATTAAATAGATTCGGGCTCTGACGTGTGCTTACTGGTCACGAAGGGTGCCCCTTGCTGCTGCTCGGAGGTCTGTCAGTAAAGGATGCAAACCCGGAGGGCCTTCCTGGCGGCGTGTCCCGGCCCCTGGGCAGTGTGCCGCGCCAAAGCGGCTGCTGCTGGTGATGATTTAGAGGAGGGACACGCCCCTCCACCCTCTTAGGTCCAGGGACGGGGGTGGGCAGATTCAACTAACAAAATACAGACGAACAGGAGAAACTAGGGACCCAACACAGGGACATTTATTTGATGTTGGTATTTTTATTTTTATGTGCCATTCATCGGGGGCGGGGCGGCGATCAGGGAATGCTTCCTGGAAGAGGCGCCATCTAAGCCAGAACCTCATCGGGCGCAGCAGCAGTTAGTCAGCCCAGGACGCAGACGTGGGTTTTCCCAGCAGAGGGGAGATCACCACAAAATGCAGAGACAGGGGAGCGGCTTGGCCAGCGGGTGGCAGGGAGAGGCACGCAGCCACGCCAACCATCCGAGGCGCAGATCTAGGGCCAGGGCCCCCAGCACGCGGGGACCCGTGGAGCAGGCCACCCCGGCTGGCGGGTGGCGCCCAGCGGCCCGGGCTGCAGCCAGCCCCCGCATCGCAGCTTCCCCGCAGGACGGAGGCGCCTCACGCACGTGTCCGGGGTCCTTCCCAGAAGCTCGGCCTAGACGCCCAGTGTGGGAGCTTTCTCTATCCTCAAAAAAAAAAAGTCCCCTTTTGCTTAAACTAGAACAGATCCCACACCCTGCAGTCAGGAACCCCTACGGCGTCCGCAGAACGTCGCTCCCGGGCAGGGCTCAGAGGAACCGGCTGGGCTCGGACGGAGCCAAGGCAGAGAGGGCCTGCGAGGGGGACGGGCAGAGGCCCCAGGGGCCCTGGGCTTTCCCAGTCGTGTGTCAGAAGCACAGACGAGGAGGAGCTGTGCAGAGGGGATTTAAGATTTAGGGGGTAGGGCGGTCCCCGGTGATGACAAAATCAATGCGGGCTGTGGCCTTGGCGACAGGTGGCTTTTGAGGAGGGGGGATGACTCAAGGGGAGAGGGGGGATCTGCTGGTGGGAGCCCACAATGGCAGGATGACGGGCCCAGTGTGGGTTCTCAAACCTTTAAGAATTCGGCCAAGTAACCAGCAGGGGGCAGAGAAGTGTGACAGGGAGGAGGAGAGGGGGCCACCGGGGAGGGAAGGGGCCTCACAGGAAGCTGGTGTAGAGACGGGGCCAGGCAGGGCCTGAGGTCCCCGGCCCTGGCCTCAGCCGGTCCCCTCCCGGAGCAGCCCCCTCCCCGGCCACGCGCGGGCTGTCACTGCCCGGCAGCGGGTCAGCGGCCTGTCACAGCCGGCGGAGCGGGGCCGGGCCCAGTGCTGGTTTCGGGCCCTCTGGGGTGGGCGGAGGCTTGCGTGGGGCAGCCCCAGGCGCCTCACGTCCCACCAGCGGGGACAGCTCTGGCACCTGCAGGCCTGGGGGCCTCTCCCGGGGTCCGCCGGTGTCTCACCCGCTTCTCTGTCTCCATGGTGCAGTCTGGTCCCGCCGCCCAAGCCCCAGACGAGCCCTAGAATCTCCCCAGATGCTTCGCGGCCCCCCAGGTCTGCCTGCCCTCCGTGGCCCTCGCCCCTGCCGTGGAAGCCCGTCTGACCCCAAACTTCCAGTTCCCAGCGCACGGCAACCCTGCCTCCCCGCTGCAGAGGCTGTCACACACCAGGGTGCCTGGCCCTCAGCGAGGTGACCAGCCCTCAGCGAGGTGACCGGCGCCCGCAGCTCTGCGTCACGGGGGGCCGTGCTGGGGGTGTCGGCGGGCGGGCATCTGACACTCTCTGCGTATCTTCACCCCGGGATGAGCCATCCAGGTCTCTGCGAAGCCCATCGCCAGCCGCCTGGACCCCCCGGCTGAGCCCAGCTCTCCGCCCACAGCCGCCCCGGCTCCTTAGGCCGTCCAGAGCCAGGGCCCACCTGCCCATCACTCACGGACAGAGGGGGTGGCCGGACGGAGGGGTGGCTTTGACTGACAGCGGGCGAGGGGTGACTGGCGTCGGCAGGAGCCTCAGCAATCCAGATTGCTCTCCCTTGCTCTCACCTGAACTGGCCACCTGATTTGTTTTGCAAAATTGGAGGGTGTTCCATGCCCAGGCCAGGGAGGCGCCTGAGCAGGTGGTGGCAGCAGCTGCCCCGGGTGGGCAGACCGCTGTGTTCGTGTCCCTTGCCAAATGTCCTCCGAGCTGTCCCAACCTCCAGACACTCTGCGCCCCAAATCCTCACCCCCTAGCCTGATGCCTGTTTGCTCAGGTGTGGACGCCTGGCTACGTGGAGCTAGCGCTTCCCCAAATGGAGGGGGGCCGCCGAACCCCCCAAGCAGCCCCCACGAGGATAGAGACGGCGGGCATAAAGAGAGGGGTCCCTCGCACCCTTCTGGGCCCAGCGTGCCCCTGGGCGGGCAGCGGAAGCCGGCGCCTCAGCCTGGCAGGGGCAGGCCGGGGGAGCCACCAGCTGCCTCCCTCCCCGCCCTGGGCGGGGCCGTCCTTCCTGTCCCCCAGAAGCTCCCTCCCAGGCCACGCCCCAGGCTGCACAAAGAGCCCTTTGTCTGGGCTGGAGACAATTGCTCTCCCCTCCGTGGAAACAGGGGCTGTGCCTGGCAATCGGGCTCGGGGGGGGGCCGGGCCGAAGGGCACGGCAGCCCGAGCCCAGGGATCAGGGAGCTGCCTCCCAGCCCCTGACAGCCCGTCAGGGGCCCTGGCCCTTCCCCGCTGAGCCTTGGCAGGGCGAGCGGGGGAGGGGGCCGAGGAGGCAGCCGTGGGTCTGCCCCTCCTGGCACCCAGGGCTGAGTTTACAGCCAGCGGGGTGCTGGGTGTGAACGTGCCGGGAGGCACAGCCTGGTGAGGAAGGGTGGGGTCTGGTTTGGTTCAGGGCCACCCCCACCTCACCTCAGAGCACCTCAGCGGGGGGAGGGGGGTGGCCCCCGCAGACTCCCAGGGGTTTCACCTCCCCGTTCGCTTTGGCACGAGGTGAGACTGGAGACCAGGGCCCCCGCGCCCCCCTCAGCTCTGCACGCACCAGCCCCGGCCTCTGCTGCACCTCCCCTGCTCCCCCCAACCCTCGCCCGGGCACAGCGGGGCAGTGTGTGGGGGACGGCGGCCTCCAGGGGGCCTTGCGCCAGCCCCCGTGCCCAGGGCTGGAGGCGGAGGGCACCGTTTCCAGACCGGACGCCTGCCTTGCCCCCATGAGCGGAGCCCGCACGCCCTTCGGAAGAACCCAGCAGATGCGAGTGTGTGTCACGCCCTCCGCCAGGGCCGCGGCCCCCCGGGGCCCGCGCTAAGGTCAGGGCCCAGAACTCCGCGGCATCAGGGCTGGAAGAAGCCTTGGGGACAGAGCCAGGGGCTCGTGACCGCGGCCGTCCCCGTCACATGCGCCGTTTTCATTGTTCTGGAGAGATCCGCAGACGTCTGGGTGTTTCGAAACCAGGCGAGGACGGCCGAGGATGGCGGGCCGGGCTCATTCCACAGATGGGGGGGGTGGGGCCGGAGAGGGCGGCGCGCTGGCCTGATCGGCGGCGCAGCGGGGCCTGGGAATGGACCCCGAACCCCGGCCGCCCCGCTGCGCCCGCCTCTGTGCTCTGCGCCCTTGGGGGGTGTGGCGTGTCAGTTAAGGAGTCTGGGAGCCCCGTCCCTCCCCTGGGGACGCTTACAGTCGAGCGGGGGGCGTGGGTAACGCCGACAGGTGGGGGTGCGAGCGAGCGTGCAGTCAGCGCGAAGCGTGCGAGGCCCTCGGGACGCAGCCGTGCACGCCCCGGGGGCCGGCACGGGGCGCTGGCCGTGAGGGACCCACGAGGGGTCACGGACAGCGAACCGCGAGTGGCCTGAGCCCCGGGCTGGGCCGCGGTGGGGCCCGGGCTCTGCGGAGAGCGGGGCGGGGCGGGGTCCCGCCCGAGACAGTCTCAGTCCAGCCCGGAAACACGGCGACCACGACTCAGCGGGGCCCCTGGCCTGACTCAGCGCCGAAGCCCCGTGAAGGCCCCACAGCGGGGCCCCCACTGTCCCCCGCCTCGGCCCCCCAGCCCAGCCCGGCCTCGCAGGCCTCCTGCCACACCCGTGGGGACTGCCTCTTCAGCCTCTGGTCCCCAAAGTGGCACTGCCCGCACGTGGCAGCTGAGCGTCTACGGTCAGCCCCCCTCGCCCTCGCCCTCGCCCTGGCCTCGTCCCCGTCCCCTCCCCACCTCATCCCCCTTCGGGGCACACGATGCACCTCACGTGACGAAACCGTCTGTCCATCCGGTGGCCCCTGCGTCACCAGCACCTGACACCGCTGCCAACGGGAGCCCGAAAAGTTGCAAGGGTCCAGGGAGAGGGGGAGGGGCAGCAGGCCGGAGGCCGGGAGTGGACGCTGGGGGCCGAGGGCGGCAGGGCGGGGGGGGGGTGGCCACAGGCAGCCGTGCTGGGGTTTCAAAGCCCCGGGGAGGAGGTGAGAGCAGCCAGGGTTTGGGGGGGGGATTTAAGTGTGCAGCAGAGCCTCAAGGAGGGGCAGCACCCCGCTTGCTGGACGGCCAGGGCCCCAGCGTCTCCTGGGTGCGTCCCTCCCCTCGGTGCCCACGTCCAGTCAACTCTCGCCCCCTCCCCGCCCCCGCACCCCCAAGGCTGCCTGGGCACGGGCCAGCGAAGCGGGTTGTTAGCGCCCCCTCAGCCCCTCCTCCCTCGGCCCTGCCCTCCTCGAAGGCCCATCCGAGTCTCAGGATAAATGTCCCCTCCTGTCTGACCTCACGCAGTCACCGTCCACGCGTCCAGCACCCGGCGCTGCGGGGGGCCCGTGGTCTTGTGTCCCCACGCGGACAGAAGCCACACAGGCGCAGTGAGGTCTCCCTGCAGCCCCCTCGGGCCGGGCCAGAGCCGAACACGGAGCCCAGGGGCCTGTGGGTGTCGCTGACCTGTGGAGGGACAGCCGGGCCCCCCGTCGGGCCTGCTCGGAGGGCGGCACCTGCAGAGAGAAGAGAAGCTCGCTGGGGGAAAGGCGGCAGGGGTCCTGGGTCCACTCTGCCCTGTGAGGCCACCTGCCCTGCCTGCCACCCCGCCACCCTCAGGGCTCTGAGGCCAGGAGGCGGGCGGGGGTCACTCTGCGGCATGGCCGGGCCTGGGGTTCGGCCTCCTCGCCGGCCGTGGAGCAGACTGACTTCTCACGGAGCTCGGAGCGAGCCCAGGAGGGCTGAGCAGACACGGCCTTGCCCCCCTCACAGAGGCTCTCCAGACACAGACACGGGGTGGGGGGGCGGGCACCGGGGACAGGACTGGAGGGGCCCAGGGGACGTACGCGCGGCCTGCCGTCCCCGCCGTCCTCCCTCCGCTCGCTGTGGGGCCCGGGAAAGTCCTGGGGTCACCTGCAGAAGCCGCCAGACTCCGGCTGCCCAGCACCACCACCCCTGCGCGGGGGCCGCGAGGGGGGCGCATTCGGAGGCCGAGCTCGGTGCTGTGCAGAGGCCACGGGTGCACATGAGTGTCCTCAGCACGGAGACGTGGGAGGGGGAGCCCCAGCACACGGACGGCCCTCGGGGCGTCCTGACTGAAAAAGGGTCTCACACCCCACCCAGAGGGCGGGGGGAGCCTCCAGCCACGGGGAAGACCAGACCCCTTCGGGGGCCCAGGCGAGCCGGGTCCCCACTGCACCCCAACCCCTGCTCCCCTGGTCCACTCCACGGACAGACGTCCCCTCGTCCTTCCCGGGCCCAGGCGTCGGGGGGTCTCTATCGCGCTTTGTCTGAGACACAGCAGAGCTCGTGGCGCCCCCCCTTACCGCCCCGTGGGGGGCACATGTCCACGTGGTGCCCGTGCTGACCGGTGTGAGGTCGCAGGCGGCCGTCCACCATCTTACAGCGGGGAGGACAGAGGGGTGAAGGGGGCGGCGGGGCAGAGGCAGGTGCGGCTGTTGAGAAGTTCACCCCCGCGGCCTGGTTCGCTGGACGCTAAGCCCACAAGGCCGGACGGTGCCAGCTCGGCCTCGTCTCACACACACACACATACGAGCCCCACAGGTGTCCGCTGGGCCGATAGGTCTGTCCCCGAGGTGGCCAGAGGCATCGGGGCCCATGGGGGCCCCTGCCCAGCCCCCGGCCCCGCCCAGCCACTCCCCAGACCCCCGCGGGCTTGGCGCGGAGCAAAGGGCTGCGGGGGAAGACACGAGAAGACGAATGCGCCGGCTCCCGCAGGCCTCCGCGTCCCCAGAGTGTTTCCAGTGAGGGCCACCCGCAGGAATGTCGTCGCTCTGTCCCCGGGGGACCCCGCCAGGCCAGAGCCCGGACTCGCGGGTCAGCCCCGCCCT
Organism: Macroglossus sobrinus; assembly: GCA_004027375.1. Taxonomy (NCBI): domain Eukaryota; kingdom Metazoa; phylum Chordata; class Mammalia; order Chiroptera; family Pteropodidae; genus Macroglossus; species Macroglossus sobrinus. Next base: position 10,550 of record PVKZ01008321.1, read on the forward strand.
CAGCCTCCGTAGCCACAGCTGCCCTGGGGGCGCCTGCCTCGCGGGGTTCCCGACGGCAGTCTGGGTGCAGAACGCTGTCACCCACACACGGAGCTGCCGCTCTGCCCGGGGCCGCACCACGGCCACGGCCACACGCCCGCGCGGCCAGCTCAGGGCACGGGGTGCACCCGAGCCCGCAGAGGACGAGGTGAGCTGCCCCCAGGAAGCTCGGGCGCCGGAGGGGCGCAGCAGGGCCTGCCTGCCTCGGGTTTCGGGGGGCAGGTCGTGCTGCAGCTGCCTTGTTGTCATAGGCACCGGGATCTGGGGCAGGACAGGGGTGACGGGGCAGGACAGCTGTGACGGGGGGCCGGGGGCTCAGTGGCTGCCGAGACCGCCAGGCAACCCCACCGTCCCCGAGATCCCCTGCCATCCCAGCGAGACAGCGTCACGTGGCAGTGCCCTGCTGTGGCTGTCCCTTGCGCTCAGGCCTCCATCCTGAGCGGCCACCGTGGCATCGCGCAGAGCCCCACGCAGCCGTCAAGAGCCGCGTCCGGGTCCGCCGTGTGGGTGCTGTGAAGGGGAAGGAGGGGGACGGACTGGGGTTCCCCCCACGGGGGGCGCTGCCGGCCGCGGGGACAGCAGCGAGCAGGTGTGCTGGGCCAAGTGTGCTGGGAAGGTGGCACGGGTGGGCGCCCTGCGTCTGGTCCCCCGGAGTGGGGGACAGGAGAGGCTGGAGGGGACACGTCTCGTGTGACCGTGGCGGCCCATCCCGGGTGGAGGAGGCACCCCCCACGGCCCTGACCCCCTGGCCCTGCCGGAGAGACACGGGGGCTGCAGATGTCCTGGGACGGAGTTCCCACCTCCCGATTCTCCGCTGGCCTCCCTGACACCTCCACCCCGCTCCCCACCCAGGTGCACCGCACGGCCTCGCCCACCTGCCCCGCTGCCCCGGTGGAGAGCAAAGCCCGGGGAGGGACAGAGCCCCCCAGCTCAGAGCGGCCACGGCGCCTGGGCACCACTGTGCGGCCAGCGGCCGAGGCCGGACCCGTTGCCAGCTGCCTCTGTCTCTGCTACACTCAGTCTCTGTCCAGGAAATGCCCCTGGGGATGGAGAGACTCGGTCCCCTGCCCGCCCCCGGTGACTTGGATGTGACCTCCTGGCTCCCCCCCACACATGGGGCCGGGAGCCCCGACAGGCATCGCACCCCCTGGAGGTGACGAGCTCCTGGCCGAGCCGCTCTCCCCGCGGCTGCCCAACCTGTCCTGCAGGTGTGTCTGGCGCGGAGCCGGCGGGCCCAGCGCCCCGCGCTCTTACGGGAAGGAAGAGTATAAACAGAGGACAAGGGGCAGGTGGAGGACAAAGGCAGCTGGGTCTTTGTTTGCACCTCCCCAGGCCCCGAGGCCACTCACACACACCCGGAGGGCTGGCACCCAGGGGCCGGGGACCTGCCCACCCCAGCACACGGCACGCAGCGCCCTGAGCAGCCCCCTCCGCCCCCACGACCCTCCCTTCACCTCCCCCAGGGCTGCCTCACCCAGTGCAGCCATGGCCTTCGCCGCCCTCTCCACCCCTCCCAGCCCAGCCTGGGGCCCGCGAGCGACAGGCCCTCAGCCACCGGGCAGGGGGGACTTCCTGTTCTGTGGCGGGGAGGTGAGGCGAGGTGGGGGACATGAAAGGGCCTCAGCCCCGGCCATGGCCACAGCTGGTGGCCACGGCCGGTGACAGCCTGCTCGCCTCTCGGGTTAATGCACCCGAGATGCCAAGGCCTGGGTCCCCGGGAACCCAGGAGATCCCGGCGCCCGCACTTTGCTAACGGGACCCACCAGCGGGTGCCGGGGACACGATGAACAGACGCTGGGGCGGGGTCTCGAGGGCGGCCACTCCCTGAGCGGAGGTCACCTGCGGAAAGGCCACACGCAGGCCACACACAGCGTGGCAGCCACCAGGCAGGGCACGGCCAGCCGCAGGGCCCAGCGAGGCTGCGGGGCGCCGGGCACCGGCCAGGGCCTGGGGGGCTCCGCGTGGGCCCAGGGAGAGGGGCCTTGGGGGCTCTGAGCAGGCGACAGTCACGCCCGGACCTGGGGTGCAGGGGGCCCCACCGGCTGGGCTGTCAGTGTATTTTCTGTCCTCGCCCACACTGAGCATGATAGCAACACTGTTATTAAGTCTTAGCTGATACAGAGGTTTTTACATCACCCTTCGAAACGTAGCATGCAATTTGCTACTTTTGTTGCCATTTTTAAGGGGCTACAGAAGTCCCGTTTTTCCTGCTTGCCAGTGGGCAGTGGCGGGCAGCATGGAGGGCATCCAGCCCTGCGGTCGCCAGGCCTCCCATCCTCCCACGCGGACGCTGTCCCCGCAAGCTCCGCCCCCAGCCCCCAGCCCCTGGCGCCACCAGCACTGCCCGTGGACACGGCTGCTCCGGGGGGGGGGGCGGGCGGCTCCCGTGAGTGCCTGGCTCACTCCGCTCGCATGGAACGGGGGCCTGTTTAAAGGGGAAGCTTAGACCGGCTCCTGGGGTGCGCGCAGAACTGGGGGTGGGGTCCGGCGGGGAGCAGAGGGAGGAGCCAGCGCCGGGTCCCACAGAGGGCGAGCAGGTGTCACTTGTCTCTCCTGGGAGACTTTGTCCTCCAGAGCCCTTGGCCTGGGGACGGCCGTCTGCTCCCAGGGTGCCCGCGGGCAGCGGGTGGGCGGCCCCGTCTGCAGGCTCCGCCCGCCCGCGGCACCAGCAGCGGGGGGCAGGGCCCCCAGGCCGTCTTCTCCCCACCCCTCTGACCTGACCGGGCGGGGCCGGAGCAGAGGCGTCCAGGGACTTCGGGCTGCTGCTGACCAGATACGTCGGACGAGCCACGGGGACGGGGGACAGTGACGGGTGGTCCCGTGTCCCAAGGCGCTGAGTCGGGAGGGGAGCCAGGGCTTGGCAGGAGGTCAGCACACGGTGCAGGGGGCTCGTCCGAGGCGCGGCTGGCTTTTCCTGCGTCTGGCGTGGGCTTCCCCCCATTTCTGCGTCCCTGCCGCAGACCGCCCCGCACGCAGCGGCAAAGCCCCACCGAGGACGGAGCCCTGAGCCGCAGGCCGCCCCGCCGGTGCCCGGCCGCCCGCCTCTCCGCCCCCGACCACCCCCCACCCCAGCACCCCAGCACCCCACGCCCTCCCCGCCCGCTCCCTCCCCCACCCCAGGACCCGGCGCCTTCCCGAGCAGGGCGGCGATGAGCTGGCCCACGTCGATCCCAAGAGCCAGACGAAGGATAAAGTCGTGGCAGAGACGCCGCCCCCCGCCCCCCTTGATGAGAGCGAGAGGTCCCCGCCTTGCCAGCGGCCACCAGCTAGTGGCCCGAGGTGATGCCTGGCGGCCACACGAGTGAGGTGGCTGCATCCACTTACTCCTCAGGCACGCGCTATGCCACACGTCACCGCAGGTGCCCCTGTCCCAAACCTCCCCGCTGGGCGCAGGGTCCCCTTCCTCCAGCCCCCCGATGCACCTCCCGCTTCCCCTGAAGGCCCAGGAGAGGGCCAGGTCCCAGCCCGTGCCTCGCCTGGTCCTCAAGCCAGAGCTGCAGGCCCCAGCTTTGGGGTCCGCTTGCTCTCACGGAGGTGCACCCCTCCGGCCCTGCCCGCCCCCCGCTGCCCCCTCAGTGACTCAAGGCGACAGCACCACGTCCCGTCATCGTCCTCCATGGCCCTCGGGGCCGACCGGGCTCAGCCCGGGGGCTGTCACCGCCGGCCCCTCGAGCACGCGCCGTCACGCGGTGGGGCCTGCGTGCCCCCTCGCCGGGAGCCGTGCCCCTTCCGGCGGGCGGCCTCCCCGTCGGCGTCGTCCCCTCTGTTTGCTTCTTCTGCACAGCGTTGGCAGGGCGGCGCCAGGAAACAGGGATGAGTCTGCCTCCCTGTGACAAACAGCTTCACCTCTGCGGTGACCGTCACCCTCGGGAGGTGACAGACAGAGCAGCTCGTGACCTACCAGCCTCCTGGCCTAGTTCTTTCCACCCGTGACAGGCACGTCGCGCTCCGACCCCAGCCAGTGTCTGACCGTTCTCTGTGCGCACAGGGCCAGCGTCTGCATCTCTATTGTCACGTGCGCGTGACACCCCTCCCCCACCCCGGCCCGGGCGGCCTCCCGCTGCCCTCGCAGTCCGTGCCCTGCCCCGCGCTCTCGAATGCCTTTCTTCGCAAATACTTCTGTCCCTCTTACTCCCAGCACGGGGTCAACACCGGCTCTCCCGCCTGACTCCCTGCGGGGACGGCCCCGGCCCCGGCCCCGGCCCCGGCCCCGGCTTCCTCCGCGTCACCGGTGCCCGGCACCCGGGCTTCCTCGGTGAGTCATCACGTGTGACGGACGCGCAGCCGTGCGGGTGGCGGGCCGACCAGCCGCGCACGGGCCAACGCGCCCGCACCTCGGACGTTGGTCTGCTTCCCTTGTTCCGAATGACTCATGTTTGTTTGTTTTTTAAATAGAAAAAAGGGTTTCACTTCTTTCTTGTTTCAAGAGCAATAGGGCTTACTGTAAAACACAAACAAACAAACAAAATAAACATTCAGGCATCCCGACAGTGTTGTAAACAAACACACGAAAATCTCGCATGATAATCTTGGCTGTTTAAGCCCGCATGCTTTGGACTGACCCTGCCAGTTCTCTACGATTCTGGGACCACGATCGCGGCCCCTGTGGGACCATCTTGTTGCCCCCGACCAATACCATCCTTGGGAAAGTTTCCCAGGCCCAGAATTTGCTGTGTAAAAAGGTACGGGTGTTGTTTTAAAGCTTTGAAACGACGTGTCCCATCGTTCTTGAGAAAGCGTCTCCTAACTCACACCGAGGCCCCGGGTCGGTCAGTGGTGGGCCACGGAGTGGACGCGGCTGTGGTCTCCACACGGACTCTGGTGTCCAGCCTTTGCCCGGCCTGCAGCTCGTTCTTCTGGCTGCCGACCAGCCAGAGGCCCGGCTTGCGAGGGGAGGACTCCGAGTCCCAGCATGCCTTGCGCTCACTCCGGGCAGGTGAGTGCACACTAGAGGATGCTGGGACTTCCCCCCCCCCCACCGCCCCTGAGCCGCCCACAGTGGCTGGGGTCACCGAGGCTGGCAGGGGTGGCGTAGGCCGGTGAGGCTGAGTCATGTGAGCCGCTGGGCGTGGCTTCTTGGATGGGCTCCAGAGTTGACACGAAGGTTCCAGTAACGGGTGGCTGAGCTGGGCTAATTACTGCGGCTGCTGCCCCGGCCCAGCCCGGCACGTAGCAGGAGGGGGAGGGGAGGGAGCGACGGGGGAGGCGGCCCCTCCGAGGACCCAGCCTGGAACCCCACTTCCATCCTCCCTGAGATGCCCCCGGTGGGCTCGCCGGCCCGGGCTTGGGCGGTCTCCCACACGGGCCCAGAGCTGGGCTGCCAGGCAGAGTCCGTTGTCGGTTTGAAGGAAAGAGATCAGGACGCCAGGACTTGAATCCCCGCTTTTTCCACACACCCCCAAACACCCGAGCCGCCTCCTGCCCCTTCTAAGCCCACGGCCCGCGAACCGAGGGCCAGCCGGCCCCATGGATGGGGCCCGAGTGGACGGGCTCGGGGTGTCTGAGGCTCCGGCCGAGGCTCCCTGCAGCCCTGGCATCCTCTGCCCCCTCCCGGGCCCCCCAGGCCCGGCGAGGGGCCTGGCACAGCAGACGTGCGACGAGCACTCGGGGAGAACGGAGGCGGGCGCTGAGTGCCGGTTTAGCTGCAGGCACCATGCTGTGCGACCGAGCGAGTGGCCTCCCCTCTCGGGGCCCGTGTGCTCGTCCACAGAACGGGAGGCTCGGCTGGAGCGCGCGCGCTGTCCCACGACGCGGACGGACGGACGGACGGGCAGAGCTGGCGCACGGGGGAGCGCCCCCCCCCCCGGGCCTCTGGGCCCCACCGAGAGGTCGTCGTCGATATTCCACGTGCGATGATGCCCCACAGTGCCCGACGCCGACCTGGGCTAGAATCACGGTGTGGACACGGCACCGTCGTCCCCCGCCCCCCGCCCCCCGCCCCCCGAGGAAGCACCCGGGGCCCTGGCCCGGCTCCAGCCCTCCCGGCGGAGGGGGCTGCCTCGGTTCCCGACACCTCGGCTCTGCCAGATCCCCCCGTTTCTGAGGGGAAAACACACGTCCAGGTTATTCTCTGAGAACTTTCCCGATTTTAAAACGTCGGCCACGTCTTCCTGTGTTGTGACGGCAGCAGTGCGC
>PVKZ01008322.1:0-16735 GCA_004027375.1 Macroglossus sobrinus
AAGGGACGATTTACATCTTGGATGGGACAGAGCTGGACAGTAAAACATTTCGTTACACTACTCAGGACGATGCACAGTTTGAAACCTATGAATTGTTTTATTGATGGAATCTTCTGTTTAATATTTTTGGACTGAGGTTGACGGTGAGTAACCGGAACATCCCTGCATTCCTTCCTTTTGGCTAAGCTCCTCGTGGATCATAGCGAACAGCGAGAGGCGAGGCTTACGAAGACAGAGGGCCACTTGCTCATGAGGGCTCTGTCGTGGGGGGAGGGGAGGAGGCACAGCGGGGGGGTGGCCACCAGGGACGTTGGGTATATGGTCTACCTATGACCCATGCTCCATGGGCCCACACTGCCGAAGCTGGACCGTAACGAAACAGTCTCCGCCTCGAGGGAACGCTGGCGTTTGCAAGCCGCCTTTACGTATGAGATGCTTCCCAGGCCACACGGGAAAGGTAACGCCATCCTTTCATTATCCTGGGCTCTGATGCAAGTATTCCTAGATACATACACTCATCCGTGCCTGAGTCAAGTGGAAACAGGAAATCTGGACCGACGGATGATTAGCAACGAAACAGAATCAGTAATAAAAAAAAAAAAAAACTTGCAAAAATGAAGAGTTTTGAACCAGGTGGCCTCATAGGTGACTTCTCTGTGTGCATGTGTGTGGTTGTGTGTATGTGTGCATGTGTGTATGCACGTTTATGTATTCGTGAGCACTCATGTGCAACTGTGTGCATATGTGTGCATGTTTGTGTATGTTCGCATGCATGCATGTGTCTGTATGTGCATGTGCGCGCATACGTGTGTGCTGACTTGCTTTTATGCCCGTGTAGGCCCTCACTCTGTTCAGTAGAAGTGAGAGACGTGGGTCCTAGTTTCCAGCTCTGTCTCCCAATAGATGGGTGATCTCGGGCTCTCTCCACCTCCCTTGGCCTTCGGTGGATCTCTGAAAATGTGAGCTTGCCCTGGACTCTAGGGCTTGGCCAGCTCTTTCTGTAAAGGGCCAGCTCCTGAATATTTGTTTTTGCAAGTTGCATGTCATCTCGCTGAATATTCTTCTCCCTGCCGCCAACCTTTTCAAAATGTAAAATCCTTTCTTAGCTCAGGCCAGGTGGTCATGTGGCCCCTGGCATTGCTGCAGACCCCTGGCCGGGTCCCCTGGCTTGGTGTGTCACTTGTCATCAAAGTGCATGTGTCCCCCTGATGCGGAGTCGCTGTTCGATGGGCCTGCTTGACCCAGCGGTCAACACAGAGGCGGTGACTCGGATGCGAGGCCAGGAGCCTGGCACTGTCTTTGCGTCTGTTCCCTGAGGAAGGGTCTCACCCCTCACGCCGCTGCCTCTTAGCTGTGCGGCCTCAGGCAAGCCACCTCGTAATCACTGCCTCGGTGATTACGATCGAAACCGCTCAGATTTCTCTCAGATGTGAAGTCGTAGGAGGTACCCTCACGATGCTTCCTAGTGTTTTGAGTTCCTTTGCAGGTAAACAGCCAGCTCTTCCAGTCCCTCTGACTTTGCAGCCCACCGAGCCCCTGCTGGGGGTCCAGGCGTGTGTGACCTCAGGACCTGGTCGCCGGAAGAAGCTCCCTGTTTGCTGGAAGTCGAGCTGCGGTCGACAGAGGCGTCAGTGCTCTGGAAAGAGTCACAAGCATTCACTTTCAAGTTCATAGGCAGCTCGACAGATTGAAGAGCTACACGTCTCCATCGCCTCCTCTCCCAGCTGCTCCCTGCACTCGACTTCCTGCTTGCTTCTCGCTGCCAGCACCGCCACGCGCCCTGTGGGGAACACCTGCTCTCTGCCCTCGCCGGCACCTTTTCCTCCAGTCCGTGGTCCACCTGTTGCTAGATTATCCTTCTGAAGGTGGCAATTTGCCCACTGGTGTCACAAGTTGGCCTTTACTCAGAAAACTTTCAGGAGTCCCTGAAGCCAGAGGGTAGCACTCACACTTCACTAAATCTCAGACTTGCATATTTTAATCTCAAAATGCCATCATCAGTACAGACATCTGGTTTTACCCTCATGGACCTGGGTTCCACTGGTCAGGATTGGACCCAGTTCCTGGACTGAGAACCACCGCCTGAAGGAACCCTCTGCTCAAATTAAGCTAGTCCATTGGCCCTTGAATTTGTGCATGCAAATGTGTGTCACTGCTGAAGTCAGAATAAAATAGTGAAGGTCATCCATTATAAATACCCCGAGCTGTGCAAAGCACCCTCCTGCCCCTCAGCCTTCTGCTGCACCGTTTCCTGCCCCCCATTTTTCTCTGTTGTCCACCAATGCTGGTCTAGAGCATGTCATCCTCAGCGAAATCTTCCTCTGATTCATCTCAGCACCGATGGCCCCGATGTCCTCTGCCACGCTTGCTGGGCATTGTAGACGATACCACGTGTCGGATTCTATCTCTCCGGCATACCCATCTCGCTCTGCCCACCCCATCCCCGACTGGACGGCACCTGGCTGAGGGCTGGATTACGGTTAATCCTGAGCTGAGACCCAGTTTTTAGAAAAGGTCCCTTCGGCACACCACAGGGCTCACTGGCTCCTCCATTCAGGGCAGGACCGGTGGGGAGCAGAGGGAAACTTTCAAAATACCCACTGTCGTTCGACGTCCCCCTGAAATCTAGAAGACACGCTCGGGTCTTGTGGTGGACAGAATTGGCGTGTCCCCCCCCCCAAATCCATACCTCACACACCTTCTTCTCCCCGTTATCCACACACATGCTTAACCAGATGCTCCTGTGAAGGGATTTTGCAGATATAAGTAAGGTCGGAAACCAGTGGACTTTAAGATGGGGAGATGATCTTGGGTGGGCCAGACCTCATTCGGTGAGCACTTAAAAGAGCACCTTCAGGAGAGATTTAAAGCAGGGGAGTGGGGGGTGGGATTCAAGTGCAGGAGGCCACAGGGAGAGGCCACGGGGCAAGACACCAGGCAACCTCTAGGAGCCGAGTGCAGTTCTGGGCCTGTAGCCACCAAAAGAATGGGGACCTCAGCCCTAAGATCTCAGGGACTGAGTTCACGAGGGGACCCAGAAAGGGACGCAGCCTGGCTGACACCTTGAGTGTAGCTTCGGGAAGCCCTGGGCAGAGAGCCTGCCTAAGCCGCTCCTGGCCCTGACCCACAGAGCTAGTAAGGGGGTGGTTCCGTACGCCACACGGTTTGTGGTCCTTCATGACACCATGTCAGGTGCTCCTGAATTCTTGCTCCTCTCTCAGGAGTGTTTTCCTTCGTGATTTGTTAATCCTCTGCCCCCAGACTCACGAGTTGCACCAAGAAATCCCGGCGGGGCTGTCATCTCCTGGTGGATGTGATGACAGGGGGGTGCATGGTTTGCTATGGATAAGAAGACATTGTCTCAGGACAGAGTGTGGCAAAGGGAACAGGATCCTCAAAAACGCTTTTTGCAGCCTGCTGTCAAAATTTCTACTGGCCACAGTTCTCCAGAAAATTGGAAAAAAAATGTTTTATATATAAATATGTGTATGTATATGTACATATATATATACATATATATGTATATGTATATATATATACACACAAAAAAAGATAGTATATGTATATCATATATATGCACATATATATATACACACACAAAAGATAGCATATATATCATATACACACACATGCATATATATATATATCATATATATATATATATATCATATATATGAGATAGATAGATAGATAGATAGATAGATAGATAGATAGATAGATAGATAGATCAGAGCTTTGGGATAACCTAACTCTACATCAGAGAGACTGGTGGACTCGGGTGTGTGTTGCTCGCTCACTTAACGGGGTACCCTCGGCTCCCCAGCCCTGCCTGGTGACACCCAGGCTCCCGGGTACAGTGTCTCGCATTCCTGCTCCGCTGCCGTCCGGTGGCTTTGGCCTGAGATCAAGAACAGAGGGTCAATAATACTCCGGGTTTTGGGGTAGACCATTGGAGTCTTTTCAAGCTCCGTAAAGAATCCCTTGTAATCAGAGCTAACCTGTCCCCATTTCCGATCCAGAGCTCACACGATGAATATCCTCTAAAAACAGTCAGCGGAAAGCACCGGTCACGAGGCATCGCGCCTGGCGGCCACCTTTCAGTACAACCCGGGGTTAAGGCTGAGCGTGCCCACTGCGGGAAGCTGCGCTCGGAAGCTCCCCCAGCCGAAGCAGGGCTGCCTGCTGTCGGTCCGTCCTCCCCGTGGCACGCGTCAGCCCTGCAAAGTCCCGCTCCCGACCCGGTGCCACCGCCGTAGCTGGAACCTGTAGCTTACGTTCCCGAGAGCCGGTGTCGTGAGGCTCGGCTGCCTCAGCCTCACTCAGCCCCGGCGCTGTGCTGGGCCGCAGAAGGCGCTCAGAGCCCGTCGATGTCATTAGCTAAGTTCACACATTTTTCCCCCGGCCGCCATTGGACCCAACCTCGGGTTTCTGCTCTTCCCTAAACTCTGCTCTCCTTCCGTCTGGCCTGACCACTCCCCACCCAAAGCTGCTTCTGCCAGCCCCTCCCTATCAAGCGCCTCGCGACACCGAGCTTGCTCCAGGGCTCAGATGTGGCTCTCCTGTGGCCGTCCCCATCACCAAGGCCCTTTGCTGAGCATGGGAGGCCTCCAAAGTAACACAGCCCTGACGCAAGCTTTGTGGGACTCAAGTAGGGAGGGTTGTCCCGTCTTCCAATCACGCCTTCCCCCAGAGTCAGCACCGGGCCTGCGTTTGCTAAGATGCTCCTTCCTGTCCACAGGCATCGACCATAGTTGGCTTGTTGTGAACCCAAGCCCCATTCAAGTGAGGTGAAGACTTTCCGTGGCTGCAGTCACCATTCGCTCACCAAGTCTTTATTAAGTGCCTACTTAATAAACGCCAGTTACTGTTCCAGGTCCTGGGGATACAGCAATTAATGACACCAAGTCCTCGTCCTCACGAGGTTTACATGTTGGCGGGTGCTGAAAACAGGAAATATTACAGCTTCATATTACAGATGCAACGTAAGTTTCAGGAAATGGTGTATGTGACCACTTAAAGGAGGGTAAGAAGATGAAAAGTGATGGGGTGGTGGCGGTTTTAGGGTGAGACTGCCTCTCTGATGAGATGACATTTGGGAAGGAATACAACGCATATTTCCTGGGAGGAAAAGGTGAGGTGGGCAGAGGGAGCAGTAAGTGCAAAGGTCCTGAGGTTGGAAGTAGCTTACGTCGACGCAATAAATGCCTCGACGGTTTGCACACAGCTTTTCTTTTCTTTCTTCCTGGAAGTGTAGAAGGAAAGGCAGGTGAGCCGGGATACAAGAGAAGCGGGCAGAGTGTGAGGCAGGTAAGTGGACACCTTAGCCGGGCCGCCAGTGATGGGGAGCTCTGTGGGGCTGAGACAGCCGGCCGGGCTCATTACACCGAGTGTTGGTCTTGTCACTGCTGTGGCCGGATGTCAGGGGACCATGTGAGCAAATCTGGGGGAGGGAGGGGGTGGGGTCCACGACGGGCCGTTCCCAGTTCCGCGACAGGCCTGTGAGGGACAGGGCGGGCTCTTCTGATCTTAGCTGTGTTTACAACAAGAGGGACTGTGAAGGCATCACAGGCCACCTCTCCACAGGGTGCGATTTTTGGGGTGCTGGTAAATCTTTGCGATTCCCCCACCAAACACCCCCATCCTCCCCAGCTCCTTGGGCTTCCGCGGCACTGTCAGTCAGTCAGTCCCTTGTACCTCTGGGGAGGGAGACACAAGGGGGCACTGAAGGGACAACGTCCCAAACGGTCCTGGGAGCCAGGACTTGATGCAAGAGCCAGACAGATTATGTCTTAAGGTCCCCAAAGTGTGGCTCAGGCAGCAGGCAGGAAGCTTGGGGGACTCAGAGGCGTGTCAAGCTCGTGAATCCCACGTTTGGAAAGAAGATAAGATGGCGTAGCAACCGTTCTCCTCCCAAATGGGAGCTAAGAGCCCTTTGGGGAGGAAAGAGAAGGCTGGGCCGGGTGGGGAGAGGTGTGGGGTTCTCCCAGCTGGAAACCTGGGGGTGGTGGGGGGCAGGAAGTAAATGTGAAGGCCGCGGTGTGGGGGAGATCTGGACCCGGTTTGCTCAAGTCTGGCTCAGAAACTTGCACACCTGTCAGAGAGCCGGACACCAGCCCTAGCGTGGCACTGGGCGTTGGAGGGCCAGGAGGGGTCGTGGCCCGGCAGAGACCGGGAGGTGAGGAGGGCACAGAGCCAGCTCCTGCTGGGGACCAGATCGTCACCATGCCAGCCTTCTCCGAGCCCACGTGCATCTGCCAGGGGGAGGAAGCTGCTGTGTGGGCAGCAAGCGTCCCGAGCGCAGATGTCAACCACAAGTGACGGGGTTGACTGCACCCTGGCAAGCGTTCCTGCTGCTCCCCAGAAATGGAGGCGTGTGTGGGGTTCGGGTCTGGGGGAAGGGGCGCTTCGCCTCTGAGTGCTTCCGGTTTTGTGACGGTGAGACCTGTATCTGTGATTGTCACAAGTGACCTCAACAACAGGCAGAAGAGCCTTCCACTTCTCAGTGACGAATGAGGCTCAGTGTGCGACAAGCTCGCGGGAAGGCCTGTGGTGGGGTCCTCGGAGAAGGTGGGCCCAGAGGGGAGGGGCAGGGCCGTGCAAACGACGGCTCTGCACCCTCAGTGCCGCTCAGGGCCGCCTGACCCCGAGAGGAAGCTTCTTTGATCATGTATCAATTTCCCCGGCAGCTTCAAATGACAGAAGTGTATTCTCCGACTGTTTTGGAGGCCAGAACCAGCCGAAGGCTGCAGCGGGGGTGTCTGCTCCTGCCTCTCTCTTATTTCTGGTGTTGCCGGCAGTTCCTGGGGTGCCTTGGGTTTTAGACGCATCCCTACGGTCCCCACCTCTGGCTTCACATGGCCTCTTCCCTCCCTGTGATCACATCATCTTCCCTCTGCTTATAAGGACACCTGTCGTTCCAGATTAGAGCCCACGCCGATGACCTCATTTAAACTTGACTACATCTGCAAAAACTCTGCTTTCGAAAAAGGCCACGTCCTTAAGGACCTGGGTGAAGACGTCCGTTATCTTTTATTTTGGGGAGGGGGGGCAGGGGGATGGGGTGAGGAGAGGGGCACACAATCTCACTCATCACGGCCAGCTAGCGTGCAGAAATCCGTTTTGTCTTCTTGGCTTCCTGGTTTGAATGCCGGGTTTAGGGGAATCAGATAGTAGGGCTTACGTGTTTCTTAAAAGTGTTTTATAATCTGTCCACGTTTCTAAGGCAAAGAACTTGAGACCTATCAATCCGTTGATGAGCACTCCCAGGGAAGGCCCATTTTTTTCTTCCTGGGAGTATTTAACCGATAGCATCTAATCCTTCTGCTTCCAGGCACCCTGATTCCCCCACCCCCTCCCCGGGACTCTGGAGACACCGCGGCAAGACTCATGAGCTGGGGCGGAGTGCTGGACCCGACAGCACGTCCCCTGACGACCGGACTCAGACCTGACATGTCTGAGACACGCCGGAAGCTTCTGACTTCTGGGAACTGAAAGAACCATGCGAATGGAAATCACATACAAAGAACCGGGACGTGGCCGCCCTGCGTGTCAAAAGGTTTTCCCCCTGCACGTCCCACAGACGTGGGAAGCACACCGCGGAGTACAATCCAGGAAGGTGCCGACTCTATAGTTCTACGCACCTCCCCTCCACCCCCCATCCAAGCAAGCTGCAAGCAAGACAGCAAACAGAGCCAGCCCACGTGAAGCTGTCACTTACCGAGCTTTCCCCAAAACGCTTTTCAAAATCGAATATAGCAAGATGGCACGTGGGGGCAAGTCTATAAAAATGTCTCCTGCAAAATAATGTGTGTATTGAAAGTCTGTTCAATTCTAGAAGTTTCTCCCTGGAGCTACACACAAGGAATTCTGAGGGTTCACCCCTGATCTCTTGAATCTAAGTCAATGAGGTTCAATTATCCCAGAAAGGCGACTCGTGGAGGGGACACGAGGAACAAAGGCCAAGGGCAGGAGGCTTTTCTCCTCTTTGTTTTTGTAGAATAGTTCCTGGGCTGGCTCTCTCAGCGGTATGTGCTGCATGGATTCAAAGGTGAACACCTGTTTTACAAAAGCAAGTTAGCGGGTGAGAAAACGCCCTCTCACTCCCCACGTTGTGATGTTAGTTGCAAAAATATCTTTTGTACTTGGACCAAAATTTGGCCTCACACCTATCAAGGGTTCATACTAGCTGGAAACACAAGGATGACTCAGCGTTGCTTAGAAATGTGTCACCAAACGCTGGAAAATAACAAACTTTAATACAGATTTTACTTTTGTGTAAAAGGAGTTTGGTAGGATGACTACTTGGAGGCTGTTTGGGTAGAGGGACTAATTCCAGGGTTTTTTTTTTACACCAAATTAAACCTAGAATTAGACTTGGGGATCCAGGTTGCAACTGTTTTAGCTCCCAGCTACCAAACTTGCACCTCCAAAAACAAGATAAGTGCCTTAGCTCTGTATTTTACCCTTTTTCATTTGTGTTACTGTTAGTAGTGGGGATGATGATGGTGATGGTGGTGATAGTGTGGGTGATGGTGGTGATGATGGTGATGGTGGTGATGGTGGAGGTGTTGGTGATGATGACGGTGGTGGTGATGGGGGTGGTGCTGGGGGTGGTGGTGTTGATGGTGATGGAGGTGGTGGTGGTGATGGTGGTGATGATGGTGGTGGTGGTGGTGATAGTGGTGATGGTGATGGTGGTGATGTTGGTGGTGATTATGGGGATGGTGGTGATGATGGTGGAGATGGGGGTGGTGGTGTTGATGGTGATGGCGGTAGTGGTGGTGATGATGGTGATGATGATGGTGGTAGTGATGATGCTGGTGGTGCTGATGATTGTGTTGGTGGTGGTGGTGGTGATGATGATGATGGTGGTGGTGGTGGTGGTGGTGATGGTGGTGATGATGATGATGGTGGTGGTGATGATGGGGATGATGGTGGTGGCAGTGGTGGTGTATGGGTTGAGGGTGGTCGGTATGGGATAAGCAGGGAATATAGAATGATGGGGATAGGGCTACATATCACTCAAATAATGATGGGGATAGGGATACATATGACTCAAATAATTTTTGGTAGTTAGATAAAAATTTTCACATTGGGACCTTAAATGCTTAAGGCTTTGCAGGTACCTTTTTAAAGCATCCTGAAGATTATTCTTTAAACCAGTAGTTCTCAACCCTGGCTGCCCAGTAAAGCCACATGGGGAGCTTTCAAAATTTACCAATGCCGAAGCTGCTCCTCGCTGTGATTCTGATTTAATTAGTTTGGGGTTGAGGAGCAGATGTGGATATAATTTAAAATCTCCTTTGGAGACATAAATGTGCAAGCAAGGTATCAAAGCACTGTAGGTCAGACAGAGCTTCCCAGTTAAGCGCAGAGAATGGTCAGAGGGAGACTCTGAATGAACAACCTGAACATCAATCTGGTTGATAATAATTCCACCCACTTTATTTCTTAATAGTTATTACAAAATACACACAAAATTCAGGACAAGACACAGGATACCCAGGCTCTCACTTCCAGAGTTACTATCAGCATTCTGCCATATTTCTTCTGTATCAGTGTTGAAAGTGTGGCTTTTAAAAAGTATCGGGTAGATATGAAAGGATTGGGGAATCTGGAGTATATTTGGGCAAATGTATTTAGAAGGCATGCTGCTCATTTAAGTTCCTTCTAGGTCATTTACACATGAGTATAAGTGAGGGAACTGGGCAGAGGCGATGGTAGAGACCGAAGTTTGGGTGAAGGTGGGGAAAAGGGGTGCAGAAAGGGTATGAGCCTTCAAATGTTTGAGGCAACTCCCGTTTGCCTCGCTAGCCCTGGCAATGAGTTACAATATTTTTATTAAGGAGTTTTTAAGGGAAAATACCCCACTATTCCAGAAAGTGAACAAACCCAAGAATTTTAGCATTCTTTGTCACCCATTAGGCTCCTGGGCGTTCCTTTTCATCTTTCTGTTCCTTCTAACCTCGTTCTCCTTTTTGCAGAAAAATGCTGATGCCTTGGACCAGAAACCTACTCCAGCACGTTCCGTGTAAATGGCAGATCATGTCACCTGTCACTGATGGCAGAGGAAGCTCTTTCTTTGCTTTGCTCTGCTGACTGCCCCCCCTTGATTTGAAATTGCTGCGTTTCCCCATTTCTGTCCAACAAGTACGACCTCGGGTTCTGGATTAGATTCCTAGGACAGCAGCTGACTTTCTTTGTCCTTCCATTTGAAGATGTTTATTTTTTTTTTTTAAAAAAAAGATTGTAAGAGGTTAAATCTAATTCAAAAAACAGTTCAATAAATCACCTCGCCCAAGTTTCTGTAATCCCCTTGGGCAGGGAGACGCTATCTACGTAACTCAGAGCAATGTCGAAAAGAGACACCAACAAGCCATGCTCAGTGCCGGCCCCATCTTCCCTCGCATTCTCTCCGACATCATAACCTCTGAAATCTTAACACGATCTGTTAAATTATAACGTTAATAACCCTCACCCCCCCGTCATCCTCTGTCACTGTTTAACTTCTGGAAGCCTTATAGTTCTTGCTGAACCACTCAGAGCAAAAATATAAAGGGAGCGGCCTGCAAAGGTAAATTCTAGCATCATATTCATCCTCCCCCGAGGTCTCTCTACACTCATCAGGGGAACAAGATGCTTGGAAGTGGAGGTTACTTGTAGCTTTGCAGCGCCAGCATCACTGGGGGAATGCAGACTCCCAGGCCCCGCCAGGGGCCTGCAGATCAGGGTCTGCATTTTAGGAGAGTCGCAGGTGGTTCTTGGGTACGACGTTCGAGAAATACACTAACTCACAGCACGAAATCAACCCTTGTCCCCTGCAACTCAGTATTACCCCATGTATGGTATTAATATACCCGGCCGGAAATTTTGGCTTTTCAACTTTTGAGACCTTGCTGGGGTCCCCTCTATGTAAAGTAGCTTTAGGGGGAAAAAAATAAACCGATATAATAACAGATCTCTTTTGTGAACACGGGAGTTACGATCCGGATTTCTCAGAGGCACCTAGAGATTAACAGTTTATTTTAAAATTGTATTCACGGCGCCATATTTACTATTTTCTAACTAAAATTATACATGCTGAGTAAGGACGAGAACTATGTGCGACTTTCATGTTATGCCAGATCAGCTTCACTCCACAACCCGGATGGAAGTCCGGGCGTTTAGAGACGAGCGAGAGAGAGAGACTCTTCCTAAGGGGTCACACGATCATATGGCATTTGGGCTCAAAGTCCTTAATGATCAAAACCCACCAAGTTCGGGGTCTCGCAAATGGGAGGGGCCTAGAATCGGCCAAGATGAAGCGGGGAGCAGGTGGTCCTAACCTCACTCTATGAACAGCCCCTTTGGGGACGTGTGTTCCCAGTGGCGGAGCGTTGGGACCCTTGAATCCCCCGGGCTTTGTGTCCACGTGATGACAGCACCCCTGTTTTTGTAATCCCCCTCGCTACGTCCCAGCGTTTCCTCTGCCACCTCCGCCCCCCTCCCCCCACCTCCCGCGGCTGCTGACCTTCCACCTCTGGCCGTCATCCTTTGCAGGTGTCTTTAGTTAAACACACACACAGCCCTCCACCTTCGTCAATCCCATTTTGCAAAAGAGGGGGCCTCCCCAGCGTGCCCTCGGCCGCCTCAGGAAGGGTGGGGCGTGGGAGTCAGAAGGAGGGCGTCAAGGGTAGGGGGGCTGAAAGGCCGAGACAAGGGTCTTCGGAGACCTCGCCCCGCCCCCCGCCTCACAGTGCCGCCCATTCCAGGTCCCAGTGTTGAAAGATGGGCAAGGGGGAGACTTAGCACAGAACCCCGCAGCTCCTGGGGGAGCTTCTGGGGTGAAATCCCGGCCGAAACAGGACCGTTTCTGACACAAGTCTGTTATGTGCCTGTTGGTCCTAATCACCGCGAGGTTTAGGAAACGCTTTGCCATCGACAGGGACTTCAGACGCTCGCTTTCGCTTGTAAGGCTGGTGTGAAGCTTGGGGTTCCCGCTTGCCTGACAGTGGGGTCCGCTTGTGCCTCAGCTCAGTGGTGCCTGCGGCGTTTGGGTGTGGGACATGCATTTTTCTGGGCCACGGAGGTGCAGAAGCGACCTTCCTTGGGCCTCAGGGTGACCCTCCGAGGCCACAGGATGGCTGGGGGTCAGGCCCCTGCGCGCCCGCGGCGTCCTGGGGGCGTCCCCAGGGTGGCTCGTGGGTGCACGGCCTCACCTGCTGACTCGCAGGAACATTCAGGAGTCCTCCCCGGGGCGAGCTGGCAGCTGTCGGGGGAACGGGCCCGCTGCCAGCCTTCGGAAGGAGTGAACAGGCGCGCAGAGGCGGCGGCGACGCCACGCGGGCGGATAAGACACACATCCCCGCCCAGAACGGAGGCGCCCGGGGGGACGGTGCCCGGAGCTCGGGCTTTGCCTCGGAAAAGGCACATGAGCTTCAGAGAGGAAACGAGGAAACCAGTGTCTGCTGCTGGGACCGCGGGGAGCCCACCTCGGGGGGCTGTGGCCCCGCCGCCTGGCGCTTTCCCTGTCGGGGGGCCGGCGGGCTGGGATGGACGGGAGCCAGGAAGGAATCCGGTCCGTGTGAAAGCTGGGGGCTGCCCCCCCGGGACCCGACACCCCTTCATGTTGCTAAACAGAACTTCTAAACGCTGGGACTGACATTTGGGGAGAACCACGTTCTCCCCACGCGGGGGGGACGTGGGGGAGGGGTGCTTCAATTTCCAAACAAACCCCTTTTGAAGACAGCTCTGCTGTTACCTTGCGTGTCCCCGTTTGGCCCTATCCAAGGTGCTGCCCAGCAAGGAGGGACAACAGGACCACGTCTGGATGGGAACTCTGGGTGAGAGCGAAGCCCCCCGGGGCTGGAGATGGGGGAAGAAGCCCCCCCCCCGCCACACCACCCCAAGCCACCCACGCACGCGCACGCGCGTCTCACTTGCACACTTAACGCCCAGTAAGAAGCCCTCAGAGGTAGATGGCACAGAAACGCCTCCTGGGTGTGACTTGGGCAGGGGAGGGGCTGGCTGGGGGCGCTAGGAACCCGCAGTGGTGGCTCTAAAAATAAACTCTTCCCCCGTGGCAAATGTCTCTCTTACTGACAAAGTAAGTATTGCGGCTGATACCAGCCACCGGAGAAACACGGCGATCATTCTTCTAGAAGCAAAGTTGTCCGCTCCACGGCCTCAGTCTACAATCTCACACTGGCTCCCTGCAGAGATGGAATCTTAGCACCAGGTCACACGAGGTCGGCCGCTGGGTCCCCTCCCCACATCTGCTCCTGCCCCCTCGCGTCCCTCCACGCCTCGCTCCTTCCCCAGGGCCCCCTCGGATGCCCTGTGTTCATCGGGGTGAGTCTCCGCGTCTAACCCTGGCGTCCACCGGAGGTCTGAGCAGATGTCACAACTGCACTGTACCCGCTGGGGACAGCCGCCCCAGGGACAGCCTCAGCACTGCAGCCACTGCATTCTGTTCCCCGCGTGGGTGAGAAAAGCGCTTCTCACCCGCTTCCCAGGCTACCACAGCGCCTGCGACCCAGCGGGACCCCACCCCTGGTTGCCCAGCGAGTGAAGGTCGTCGCCGATGACAGAGGGAGGGGAACGTACTTCCTGAGCTGGATGGAGCCCGTGAGAAAGTCTAAGGCAAGAGTCCACGCCGGCCGCCCTGTGAGTGTGCGGTGGCCGCAGACCTGGTAAAGCTGCGTGACAGGTGGCCGCGGCGAGGGGACCCGGGAGCCGTGTTTGTCTGAGTGTCTTCGGGGCTGACTCCAGCCCGGCATCTGTGGAACCGTTGTTTTTCCGCTGGCTGCTCGTCGTATTGGCTCCAGAGTCTTCACCGGTCATGGAAAATTCCGCTCCAGATGGGCCCCTGCGAAGGGTCGCTCCCAGTGGAAATCACTTCTTTTAAATTTTTTTTAAAAAAAATGTCAATAACGCGCTACTGTTTTTTCTTTTGTCTTTTTCTTTTTCTCCTAGAAAGGCTGCCGTTGGGTGGACAGTTCTCGATTGCAATCCTCAAGCTTCACGCATTGCTGAGGGAGGAGGGCGAGTTCCTTCTGAGACTCGGTCTTCCCATCCGTCCAATGTGGGCAATGCCGAAGCTACTCAGAGCGACTGGGAGAACTGAACTGGTAGAATGTCTCCACAGCTGTGCTTTTTTTTTTTTTTTTAAAGGAAAGGCATAGTCAAGGAAGGGGCTTTCTTTTCCCATTATTTTATGCAAAACTACAGATGTTAGTGATGATTCCATCTTTTCGTGATTCCTTTATTGACGTTCGCATGCAGACAAAATGTTTAAATATCCTGTTTTGACAAGAAAGTATTTTTCAATGTCTTCAAAGAAGATAGGTTAGAATCTCACGCAGTAAAAAAAAAAAAAAAAGAAAGAAAGAAAATTTTTGTTTCCCCCTTGTGTTAAGAAGTAGAAACTTTCAACCTTCAAATGCGTGTCCTTTTCTTATGTTTGAGTGGGGGCGTCAGCGGACAGAGGGAGGACTGAGTCCACCTACGCTGAGCTGCACCTGGACACGAGTGGAAGGATGATGGTGCGAGAGGAAAAGATCTTTCATCTTTTGTGTATCATCTCAGCGGAAATCACGGCATCTTTTGAATGATATTCTTGCACATGTGGAACTAATAATAGTGTGTGAACTCAGAGGGAAAAACTGCTTTGGCCTTACATGATGGCCAAGTAGACAAAACAAAGCTATTTATTGGTAGGGAAACTGCCCTTAGCTGGATTGTTCCCTCTCTCTCTCCTGTCCTCTTCTCTTTCTCCTGGTGGATTACACATCCTGGTTATCTTGCATGACCTACTCGTGTGAACGTGACCTTGGTTGTACCGTCTATGAAATGAGACAGCAGCGTGGGTCTTCCTCATTGGGTTCTTGTAAGAATTACTTGGTTTAACGCCTTGGGTTTTATTTCTGAAAACTGGTATTATATGAGTTCCTTCATAGGAAAGATTTTGCCCAGTGCCTGATATAAATCCCTTTTTTTGTAAGTGGCTGGCGTGTGTGGCTTAAGTGCTCACAGGTTCTCCTGGCTGAGAAGGACTTGGTTCCGTCTCTCTAAACAGCTTTGCATCCAATTAGGTTGCAAACACAGTCGGTTTGAGGGGCACACTAGAGATGGCCTTTTTATCGGGCTCTGGTGGAAAGTAAATAGTGGAAGCTTTTCCGGAGGGCAATTTGGTGAGAGCTTTAAAAAAAAGTGCCTGCCCTTTTACCCAGCAATTACATTTATAATACTGTATGCTAAAGAGACATTCTGTCGTGTATACAGAGATACGGTGTGTGGAGGAGGCTTATAATAGCAGTGTTGACAACAACAAACAAGAAAAACCACCAAATGTCCAAAGGAAAGGATGTCACACACACACAAGTAAACATGTTTTAGAGTGCCTTACGATGCCGCCATCACAAGGATATTCTGCATTTACTCAACAACATCGAGTACCTACTATGCACTGGGCAATGTTTGCTATGCTAGGGGCTCACAAATGCTGATGGTTAATTTTGTCAGGTTGATTTCGCAGTGAGGTGCTCGGATTAAATATTTCTGGGTGTGTCTATGGTGTGTTTACAGATGAAATTAGCATTTGAATCGGTGGATTCAGTAAAGCAGGTGGCCCTCTCCAACGTGGGGGCACCATCCACATCCACTCAGAGCCTGAATAAAACGAAAGGCAGGAAGGAAGTATTTGCCCCTTTGTTCCTGCCTCACTGCTCGAGCTGGGACATCTCATCTCATCTCATCTTCTCCTGTCCTCAGATTGGGTTTTAACACCATCGGATGGATGCCCTGGTTCTCAGGCTTACAGACCTGGACTAAATTATACCACTGGCTATCCTGGGTCCCTGGCTTGCAGATGGCAGATCACGGGACTTCTCAGCCTCCATAACTGCAGAAGCCAATACCTTACAGTAAATCTCTCTCTCTCTCTCTCTCTCTCTCTCTCTCTCTCTCTCTCTCTCTCTCTCCCCTCTGTCTCTCTCCTCTGTCTCTGTCTCTGTCTCTGTCTCTCTCTCTCACACACACACACACACATTCTCTCTCACTCTATTTCTAGCTCTAGCCCTCTCTCTCTGTTTATATATATATTTAGATACAGATAGCTATCTTTTTTTTTGGTTCTGTTTCTCTACAGAACCCTGACAAATACAACCAGTGAACAAAACAGGCAAAAACTGGACCGCTGGGAAGCTTACTTTCTACTGCGGGAGACAGAAAATCACCAAAATCAGCAGGTTAAAAGGCAACAAACACTGTGGAGGAAATCGACTCAGGGAAGGGAGGGTAGGGCAGGGAGGGGTGGAGGGTCTGTTTCATCAGGGATATGCAGAGTGGTAATGGAAGCCCACTCTGAGAAGACAGCAGCTGGGAGAGGATTTGACGGAAGAAAGGGAAATACAAAGGGGGAATGGTCCAGGCAGAGGAAGGAGGCAATGAAGAGTCCTGGATACAGGGAGGACCTAGGATGTTCCAGGGACAGCCGGGGGCTATCGGTGAGGCCCACGAAAGAAAGAGAGAAGGCCAGAGCAATCTACAACCACACGTCGTCTCTGGCTGGGATAGAAGTTGCTGATGATGTAATATCAGGTGTAAAGCACAAGCAGCAGAATAAGAATAGTGTAGATGAGGCAATCTGGTTTCAAAACGTAAATCGACCCATACGTTGACTGTGTATGCTGTTTATGCCCCTCTCTCTCTCTCTCTCTCTCCTTCCTCCCTTCCTTCCTGCCTTTCCCTTTTTTTT
>PVKZ01008323.1:0-16677 GCA_004027375.1 Macroglossus sobrinus
TAGAAGCCTCACAGGGTCCCTGTCCTCACCTCTTCTTACCTTATAGCTTGGACCTGCACGCAGACTTCATTTCTTTAATACGATTTTTGTCCCTGTGATTCAAGCTGGTTTTGCTCAGTAATGACTTTGAGGCTCACTTGTCTTCCCCCCACCCCTCATCCTCTGTATGCCTGCTCCTTTAGTCATTAAGCCTTAGAATGCAAGATTAACTGAGCCTCAGGTCTATAATCCTGAGGACAACGGGATTCAGTTGGACTTTAGACTAAGGGTAACATCTTGGCTTTAGGTGTGTTTCAGCTCCAGGCCAATTGAGGCAGAACATCATCCTTGCCGGTAAATGGGATCGGATGGGATGGCACCAGGGCGGATTCCAGAAGCAGACAGGATGATCCATTACCTCATCCCTCTTTGATCATCCAATCAGTAACACCCGTGTCCCAACTCCCTTAGTTTCCATGATGACTGATTCTTCTCTGTACATTCTGTGCTTCCGTGATCCTCGGTGAGCCAGGCCTTTGCGTGCTAGCTCACCCGTGTCTCTGGGAATTGCAGTTCTCTAATAAATGCTTATTCTAAACAGCCCCACTCCTGTGTCAGTCTATTGGCTAAAAACATCGCCGTCAGTTGCCTCTCGTTCCGTTTACACGCAAGATACTACAAGCTCTGACTTTCTTGAGCACTGGGAGCTGGGGTTGCTCAACTTTCTACTGTAGGTTCTATGCAGTGCAATGAGAAAAATGACATTTAGATTGGAAAAGGAGGAATAAAAGTGTCCTTCTTCAAATCTATGCAGTCAATTCTATCAACCTAAAACAAAAACTTCTACTACGAAAAACTTAGTTTATCAAGTGTTGTCAACTACAGTTTAAGATTTCCTACCCTGGAGAAGGAATGCACATTTTAAGGTCATTTTTCTCTGTCTTTTTGGTTTTGTAGATGGGTAACTTGGTTAGTATATGGTACATATGTACAATGGAATATTACTGAGTCACAGAAAATGAAATCTTACCATTCGCAATGACATGGATGGACCTACAGGGTGTTATGCTAAGTGAAATAAGCCAGACAGAGACAAATACCTTATGATCTCACTCATATGTGGAATCTAAAAAATGAGTTAAAAAATAAATAAATAAATAAGCAAAAAAGAAATAAACTCAGAGATACAGAGAACAGCCTAATGGTTGCCAGATGGGATAGAAGTTGGAAGATGAGTGAAAAAGATGAATTGGTAGTTATAAAAATAGTTACAGGGATATAAAGTACAGCACAAGAAATACAGTCAATAATATTGTAATAAATATGTATAGTATCAGGTGGATGCTAGACTTACCAGGATGATCACATTGTAAGTTATATAAATGTCAAATCACTATGTTGTACACAGGAAAACTAATAAAATATTGCATGGCAACTATAATTTAAAAATAAAAAAAATATTTTAAAATTATTTTTAAAAATAATTTATTTTTTATTATGCCAGGAAATTGACTAAGGGGAATAGACCCCTCTCTAGCCATATTGCATAGTGCCCCTGATTTCCTTGGTTATAATTCCCTCAAGTGTCCTTTGCCCACAATAATTTTTAATAGAATCCCAGACAACTTTAATTCTTCTTAAAGAAATTGACACGCAAGAAAGAAACTTTTAACCATCCCTGGAATACCAACAGTTGATAAAAACTGCACTATACTATATATAACATACTACACAAAAATTATTTCTGATTACTAGGGAATATTGTGAGATCAAAAAACTTAAAGGAGAAGGAAACTTTCTATGATTTTTCAGCATCCTTTCTTCTGTATGGGTCTGAGAGCCAAATGATAGCTAGCCTCCTCTGTGTCTAATTTAGCCTGCCTTGTGTTTTCTACTAAATCTGCATAGAGGTAATACATTTTGGCTCTAAAATGTTATCATAGGTCATTAAAAATAGACAATAAAAATTTACTATGATTATTGTTGCTATAAATTAAGAATATTTGATTTAATGCTAATAGTTCAAATGTTAAGAATGCTGACTAAATTTACTGTTTATTTTCCTTGTGCTAGCTGGTTATTAGGATTGTGAAAATCAAAAGGAAACAATATAATATAAAGTAAAGGCCTAACTGAAAGTGGGTCCTACAAAACTCCAAACTTTCAAAGTGCGCAGGGAAAGTATGAAATCTCTTAAAAGAAATATCCCTTTTTCCGAGCAACAATCAAGAGGAGATTAATCCCACATGTGATAGAACAGAGACCGGAAGACAGTTCAACTGTGATGAATTAAACACCACGTAGGATGTCGTCAATTAGAGAGCATGCCACGCATCCATCCAGTGCACATTGTTAGTTGACAGATCTAGTGTTAAACTAGTATAGGGCCATTTCCATTGGTTCATGGTAGTTCTCAATTAACACAGCTGATGCATTCTGCAAAGGAATTTTCCAAATGCATATGGTATATTTTTCTAAGAAATATCTGAAATGTATGAAGTCAATTATGTTTAGGTCTCAGTGCCATACAAGGTAAAATGCTATAATACAGTGTCTAAAACTAAATAAGTATGAATCACAATATCTTTGAATTTGCATTACAGAAAGTATGCATATTTGCCCTTATCTCTGTAATGAAAAGTCGAGTGATAATAACATTTACAATGAGTGGATAAGAGTTCAGACTCTTAAGACCACTTGAGTTTGAATTCCTCCTTCACCACTTACCATGTGGCCTCTGTTTCTCATTCTCTAAGGATAGTGATAGCAAAAGTACTAGGTTCATAAGTTGGTTGTGAGGGTTAAATTACATTTGCATGAGAAGTGCTTGATATTTAATAAGTGTTAAGCAAATGCTAGCATATAGACATAATTATTTGAAAATGTTAGATATTGCATTTTAGTATTAATGTTATTCACTGTTAGTGAAACACTTCAACTCAAAGGAGTTATTCTTAGTTTAAATGTACATGGCTTTGTAGTTTACTAAAATAAAATAATTATTTGAGATCTTTTAAATATTAAGCTGGTTTACTATAAAAATAATAATATGAATTAAAATTATCTACTGTCTATGCATAGACTCTTTCTTCCGGTAGAGATCAGCCTCTGTTCTGTGTCCTTTTGAAACCTCAGCTAGAGACTAAATCCATTAGCTTAGTTATCTTGGATCAATATGAACCCAAATCAATATTCTACATAGTAGGAGCTGAAGACCTAAATTTTTGATGACTAAATCTAGATTCAAAACATTAGATATCTGGAAATCACCTTTAGAGGCATGTACATATAAATATTAACTGAAGATCACATATTTAGTTCTAGCCAGAGCTGGGACAAGGACCACATTTAACATGAGTCACTATTGAAGTCTTTTTCTTCATTACCCTGCTACACCTCACTTCCAATGCTTGTGCCATCATTCAGCACATGTTTAATGGTTGCCTGTTGTGTTTCAGGTTCATTGGGAAGTTCTGCTAATGTCACAGTAAACAAAAAGGAGTCTGACCTATACGGAATGGGTGGTGATGCCACCTCACATCCTTGCCACTGTTCAGGTTTCTACATTTAGTAACTCTTTTCAAGTGATATCAAGCTTAAAAAACAACTTTCTGCTTTCTGCCAGGGAAATATAGTTTCATATGTTGGACATTTTGATAAAAAAAGTGATATGGTGAGAATTTCATACCCACGGAAAAGAGCAAAATGTTCTCGAATTACAGTTGAATATTTTGTAAACAGTTTTCCAGGGTGAACTCATTCAGATCAGCTGCCCAATAGGGTTTGTGCCACTTCCTCCTAAATTCCTGATTGTGATACTACCAATCAGAGTTATGACACTCAGAAAGTCCAAGACCAAATGCTTCCATATGACCCCACATTGGAGAGCTGAAGAAAGTTACTGTGATCACTCCTAAGATGTTGGTTTCTCTGAGTTGAATGTTATGAGTATAACCTCTATTTGCATCACCAGTTCCATTTTCCACTTTTCTCCACCTCACACTATTCTGTGACCTGTGTGAGCCATAGGCTATATTAATGGGCTCTCTTGTCCTCTGATTTTTGTTTATTTTCTATCAATGAGAAGGCCCTGCTGATGACTGGAGGGAAGGAGGGGAATCAAGTCAGAGTTCTTATTCCACTGACTCTCTCCTTTCATGGTTTTTGTAGTATTGTTTCATCTCTTTACCTGGGTTATCATGCTTTTTTTTCCTGACAGTTCTTTTCATATAGCTCTCTCATTCTCCAAGTCCTAGTAACTATCTCTTCTTTCCCCCACTCTAACCTAGGGTTTGTAATGCTTTCCCTCCTGTTTCCAGCCTCAGGTTGTGCCACTATTTCTTGTGGTTTCCCTGTACTCTCACATTTCTTCTTAATCAATGCTTTATTAAACTTCTCTCCAATTATCCTATTTGAGTATATAATTTGTTTCACATCAAGACCTTCCCTGACTCAGTTCCTTCCATCATTTGTACTATTACACAATTTCAAGTACTATCATCACCTTGGTTTCTTTCTTTCCTCTATTTACTATTTAATATGCCTCTGTTTTTCTTGATGTATAAGGCCCACAACTGGAAACAGTTCTTAAAATGTAGTCTTATTAAAACAAAACAGAAGGAGAAGGTCACATCTTGTTTTAGTACTACAGTTCCATAGGATTTAGTCAGAGGTACCAGTAGCTTTTGGGCAGCCTTTCCACATCCTTGGCTCAGATCATATTTACTGTCAATTGAAATCTCTAGGTTGACTTTTTCATACTACTATTAAACTGAATGTCTCCCATTCTATTCACAAGATTTGGGACACCAATAAGAATATGCCTTTTTTTTAGTAAACTTTTCTGTCTTTGATTAGAGCTATCCTAGTGGTCCAGAGGTTAGCCTGTTGAAACCCTTATTACATATAGATTCTGTTATCAAGCAAATATTCTAATCCTTGTGTCATTTTCGAATTTGATACATATATTGTCAACATTCTTGCTCTAAGACATTATCAGGCAGAAGTCAAAAAGAAAGGCCTGAGAATATATAGCTGGAAAATAAGCACATAAAAGATGTTTAACATCATTAACTATCAGGGAAATGCAAATTAGGACCATAATAAGATATCACTACACATCTATCAGAAAGGCTAAGAAAAAACAGTGATGAAACAAAATACTGGTGAAGATGTAGAGAAACTGGATTGCTTATGAATTTTTAGTGGGAATGTGAAATGATAAAGTCATGCTAGAAAACATTTTGACATTTCATTTTCTTATAAAACTAATTATGCAACTAACATACTACTCAGCAATTATACTCTTGGGTATTTATTCCAGAGAAATTAAATTTTGCATTCACATAAAATCTTCTATGTGAATGGTTATAGCAGATTTACCCCCCAAACTAGAAACAGCTTAGATGTCCTTCAATGGATAGAATGATTAAACAAACTGTAATAAGTAAACAGTAATACATTTTGTATATACCATGGAATACTATACTCAAAAAGAGTAAAAGAATAAGAGTTCTGTTAAAGATGGTAGAGTAGGTAAATGCTGTGCTTGCCTCCTTCCATAGTGACATCAAAACTACAATGAAAGTGTAGAAAAACCAACCTGGAGAATCATCTGAAGACTAGCTGAATGGAAATCCTATAACTAAGGATATAAAGAAGTCACGTCTATTTTAGTAGAAGGGGGAGAGATGCAAAACAGGCTGATTCCACACCCATATGTTGCAGTTGAGGGTTAGAAGGAATGTCTCAGCCACAGAGGTCTCCCTGAGGAAAAAGGGGTTCCATTCCCATACTGGCTCCCCAGCCCAAGAGTATCAGTGCCAGGAAAAGAAGCCCCCACAATGTCTAAGTGTGAAAATCAGCAGAGATTCTGTCCATCTGGGTCAGACAGAAGGCTGCTGGAAACCCAAGTGCAATCTTAATGGGCTTGTGTACAGACTCAGGAAATAAATCAAAAGATACCTTGAGACAGATGAAAATAAAAACACAACAACCCAAAATCTACAGGCCTCAGTGAAGGCAGTCTTAAGAGGAAAATTCATAGCAATATAGGCCTACTTCATGAAACAAGAAAAACTTAAAATAAACTATCTAACTCTACATCTAAAGGAACTAGAAAGGAATAGTAACCAAAGCCCAAAGTGAGAAGGAACAAAATAATAAAGATCAGAGAGGGAATAAAAAAGTCTAAAAAATAACACAAAAGATTAATGAAACCAAGAGCCAGTTATTTGAAAAGATTAACAAAATTCATAAACCCTTAACCAGAGTCATCAAGGAAAAAAAGACAAGACCCAAATAAATAAAATCAGAAATGAATGGTGACAGTGGACACCACAGAAATGCAAAGAATTTATTAGAAAATATTACAAACATTATATGCCAATAGATTGAACAATCTGGAAGAAATGGATAAATTCCTAGAAACATAAAATTTTCCATCATTGAATAAAGAAGAATAAAAAATCTGAACAGACTGATAACTACTAACAAAATTGAATCAATAATTAAAAACATCCAGCAAAAGCCCTGGACCGAAGGGCTTCACAGATAAATTTTTCTAAACATTCAAAAAAGAATTAACACCTTTTCTTCTCAAACTATTCCAAAAAATTCAAGAAAGAAGGTTCCCAATCTCATTTTATGAGGTCAGCATTACCCTGACTCCAAAGTCAGAAACAGACACTACGAAAGAAGAAAATTATAGGCCAAAATCCTTGATGAGTACAGATGCAAAACTTGCCAACAAAATATTAGCAAACCAAATTCAGCAACACATGAAAAAGATTATATACCATTAAAATGATCAAGTGGGACTTATTCCTGAGATGCAAGATTGGTTCAATATTCGCAAATCAAGTAATGTCATACACCACATAAAACAAAATGAAAGAAAAAAATTACTTGATCATATCAATAGATACAAGAAAGCATTTGACAAATCCAGCATCCATTTATGATAAAAATTCCCAGTAAAGTGGGACTAGAGAGAACATACCTCAACATAATAAAGGCCATATATTACATATATGACACACAGCTAGCATTGTACTCAACAGGAGAAAGCTAAAAGTGTTTTCCTTAAGATCAGGAATGAGAAAAGAATGTCCATTTTCACCACTTTTGCTCATCATAGTACTGGAAGCCCTAGCCACAGCAACCAGACCAAAAGAAAGAAAGAAAGAAAAGGTATCCAGATCAGAAAAAAAGAAGTAAAACTGTCATTATTTGCTGATGACATGATACTATATAGAGAAAGCCCTAAAGATTGCACAAAAAAAATATTAGAACTGAATAATAAATCCAGTAAAGTAGCAGAATACAAAATTAATATCTGAAATCAGTTAAATTTGTATACACCAATAATGAACTATAAGAAAGAGAAATAAAGAAAACAATCCCATTTTCAATTGCCTCAAAAACGTAAATACCTACTCATAAAAATAACCAAGGAGGTAAAAAGACCTGTAGTTGAAAATTATGACACTGAAGAAAGAAACTGAAGAAGACAAAAATAAATGGAAGTACATATCATGCTCATGGATAGAAAGAATTAACATGATTAAAATGTGCATGCTACCCAAAGCAATCTATAGATTAAATGCAGACCTTATAAAAGTAACAATGGCATTTTTCACAGAACTGGAAAAAATAATCCTAAAATTTATATAGAACCACAAAAGAGGTGGAGTCACACTACTTAATATCGGATCATACTACAAGGCTATGGTAAACAAAACAGCGTGGTACTGACATAAAAACAGGCACGTCGATCAATGCAACAGAATAGAGAGCTGAGAAATAAATCCACACCTATATGGTCAATCAATCTGTAAGAAAGGAGGCAAGGTTATACAATGATATAAAGATAGTCTATTCAATAAAAGGCATCAGTAGTATACTGTTGGGGCTCAGGAAGAAGATGTACTCAGTAAAAGCAGGGTTTGCCGCCTCCCAGGTCTGAATTGAAATGACAACCAAATTATAAAATAATCAATGTGAAGTATCACCTGAAGTCCAGCTGATGGTAACACCTATGTCTGATAATATAAAGGAGCCACATCGAAGCCGGTGGGAGGGGAAAAAGTCACGAACCGGGCTGGACCTGCACCGCAGAAGGTGGAGGATAACCAGGAGGGAGAGCAATGCTGCAGAGGCTCCCCTGAAAGAGAGGGGGATTCTGGCCTCATTTCGGGACTCCCCAGCCCAGCGTTCCAGCCCAGGGAAGAAGAGATCCCAATAACTCTGACTGTAGAAACCAGAGAGGATTCTGGCCGTCTGGGTGAGACAGAAAGGGACTGAAACCCTAGACGCCCTTTTGAAGGATCTGTACACAGGCTCTCTGACCTGCAGACACTCACCTGGGACACCAGCGGTGGGTAGAGATTCGTGGGATCCATACCGAGAAAGTCTGCATTACCTGGCTCCAGAACGAGGGCTAGAAGGGCAGCCATCATTGTGCCTTAGTCCAGGCCCCCTACCAGGCAATGTACAGACTGCACCAGCTTGACTGTGCAGATCCCTCCCACAGAGCCATTAGGAAACCTTGACCTGAGGGGATCAGCCCACCCCACCCTTCCTGTAGATTGCCTGGGGCTTTTGTTGCTAGATGGCTGCCACCCCCTGCGGCCCTTCAGGACCAAACATTTACAGCAGGCAGCCAGCTCTGTGAGCACACAATTCTGAGATAGTTGCAGGCAGATCACTGTTGCCAACATGAACGGGGGCAGATCTTGGGGATCTATGGGCCAGTCCCAACCAGCAACTGGTCTTGCTGTAATCTGGGACTTTTGTGAGAATGCAGGAACAGTTACCAAAGTTGCAGCAAGACTGAAGCTGTATTGATCTGATAGCCATTGTCTCCTTCAGACCCTGCCCCACCCTACCCACAAATTGCCTCAGGAGGCCTATTGACAGTGAACCACCACTGCCCTGCCACTCCCCTACAAGCCACCCCTGATTTCCTTATCCACACAGGCAACAAACTTTGGCTAGTGCAGGGCAGGCACTGCATGGAAGTCACTTGCAATATAGAGTGGGGGGATTGCAGGGGTCTGTGGGACCGCCCAGATGGCAGCTGGTTCCACTGTGATCTGTGACTACAGCGGGAACCCCTAGACACAGAAGTTGCAGCAAAACTGAGGCTGTACTAGCAGACAGCCATTGTCTCCCCGAGATCTTGCTTCATCCAAGCAACAAAGTGCTGCAGCCCATTGACAGGCAGCGTCCCGTGCCCTGCTTGGCTCTGGGGTTGTGCATTCTGCTCAGGCAACAGACCTAGGCTAGAGCAGTGAGCGCATTTCGGGGAAAACAGCTGCGGGCAGACCACTGCTGCCTGTACGAGTTGCAATATCTCTTGAGGGGATTGCAGAGGTCTGAATTGGCCTGACAGCCCTTGACTCCCTGAGCTCCTGCCCCATCCAATATACAAAGTGCCCACAGCATGTTGGTAGGAAGCTGCCCCTGCCCTGGGGTGCCCAAGGTGGGCAGCAGCTGACCTTGTATTGATTGGAAACTTGTACAGGAGCCACAGAGACAGTGCTGGCATGTAAACTGACACTGCAGCGGCAGAGGGAAATTTACTCACTAGACCCAGGAGACTCCCAGGGTCCCTGCTCCACCCAACACACGTATCACCCAGAGGATCTTCCAGTTTCAGAAACTTACAGGCAACTGACAGGCAGTGTCAGGCCTAGAGGAGCACTGGTCCCTCTGCTAAACTGCCCTAGGTCAGGGACAGGGAATAAGTGATCATAGCCTACAGCATTGTCTCTTCTACTTACCTATAGATCCATGCATAGGAAACAACCCTCTGTGGATAGTTTAATAGTTCCCATCAGGTAGCCCTGAGCAATCAAAACCATCAGCTGACCTTGGCCTACAGGGGACCCCCTCCAAGGGTCCACAAAAACAACACATCCGGAGGCTGGCACCAGACCACACAAGAGCAAATCCTGACTAGTTTCATTAGTGATACACATAAAGGTTGTTTGCAACAAGTACACAAGCCTGCTAAGGCAAATCCTACCCGGGGGGTCAGCTCCCACACAGCGACTCTTACCCTGTGGGTACAGCCAATTTCCACAAGTAGTCAGCTTTAGTGTTAATCCCATCTATTAATCTACTAACAATGATAAAGGCTTAGCTACAACAGAAGATCACACACAACCCACACAAATATCACGTCCAGAGCCTCCGGCACAAGGGATCAGGGAGAGTGGGCCACTGGGCCACACAGGACATCTTCCACATTAGGCCATCTGTCCAACCCTGAGAGATGAAACAAATATTCCTAATACATAGAAATGAACACAGAAAGACTAATAAAATGAGAAAATGAGAAAACGAAGAAACGTGCCACAAAGGAAACAACAGGAGAAAACTCCAGAAAATAAGCTAAATAAAGTGGAGGCAAGCAACCTACCAGAGACAGAGTTCAAAATAATAGGTTTAAGGATGCTCAATGAACTTATAGGGGGAATGGATGAGCACAATGAGAACCTCAACAGCATAAAAAAAGGACATAGAAACCATAAAACTGAACCAGACAGAAATGAAGAATATAATAACTGAAATGAAAAATACAGTAGAAGGATTAAACAGTAGATTGGAAGAAGCAGATTGAATCAGAGAATTGGAAGACAACGTAGCAAAATACACCCAATCAGAACAACAACAACAACAACAAAAGAATTAAAAAATGAGGATAGTTTAAGAGAACTTGGGAGAACATGAAGCATCAAAATATCCAGATCATAGGAGTACCTAAAGGAGAAGAGAGAGAGCAAGGGATTGAGAGTCTATTTGAAGAAGTAATTACAGAAAACTTCCCTAACCTGGCAAAGGAATTAGACATACAAATTCAGGAAGCACAGAGTCCAAAACAAGAGGAATCCAAACAGACCCGCACCAAGACCCATCATAATTAAAATGCCAAAGAGAGAATCTTAAAAGCAGCAAGAGAAAGGCAGTTAGTTACTTACAAGGGTACCCCCATAAGAATGTCAGTTGATTTTTCAATGGAAATCTTGCAGGCCATAAGTGACTGGCAAGAAATATTCAAAGTTATGAAAAACAAGAATATACAACCACAAATACTCTACCCAACAAGGCTTTTCATTAAAATAGAAGGAGAAATAAAGAGTTTCCCAGGCAGGAAAAACTTAAGAAATTCACCACCAACAAGCCAGCATTACTAGAAATGTTAAAGGAACTTCTGTAGAAAGAGAAGGGGTAAAAAAGAAGATAGAAATAACAAGTACAAATAATAAAATGGCAGTAACTATGTACCAATCAGTAATCACTTTAAAAGTAAACAGATTAAATGCTCCAATCAAAAGACACAGGGTAGCCGAATGGACAAGAAAACAAGCCTCAGGCATATGCATATGCTGTCTACAAGAGACCCACTTCAGATCAAATGACACTCACAGACTGAAAGTAAAGGGATAAAAAAAAATAGTTCACTCAAATGGAAATGAAAAAACAAAAGCCAGGGTACCAATACTTATATCAGATAAAATAGACTTTAAAAAAGGATATAGTAAGAGACAAAGAAGGGCATTAAATAATGATAAAGGACATAACCCTAGTAAACACATACACACCCAACATAGGAGCACTTATATACATAAAGCAATTATTGAATGACAAAAAAGGAAACATCAATAGCAATAAACTCATAGTAGGAGACTTTAACACCCCATTGACACCAATAGACAGATCTTCCAGACAAAATATCAGCAAGGAGACAATGGGCCTAAAAGCGACACTAGACCAGATGGATTTAACATATATTTTCAGAGCATCTTACCCCAAAGCAGAAAAATATACATTCTTTTCAAATGCACATGGAACATTTCCAGGATAGACCACATGTTAAGACACAAAACAAGTCTCAATAAATTTAAGAAGATTGAAGTCATATTAACTGTGTTCTCCAATCACAATGGTATGAAATTAGAAATCAACAACAAGAAAAAAACTGGAAAATACACAAACACATGAAATAACATGCTACTAAACAATGAATGGGGTATTAATGAGATCAAGGAAAAAATGAAAAATACTTAGAGACAAATGAAAATGAAAACACAATGACTCAAAACCTATAGAATACAGTGAAAGCAGTCCTAAGAGAGAAATTCATAGCAATATGGACCTACCTCAAGAAACAAGAAAAAGCTCAAATAAACAATCTAACCTTACACTTAAGAGAACTAGAAAAAGAACAGCAAACAAAGCCCAAAGTGAATAGAAGGAAGGGAATAATAAAGATCAAAGCAGAAATAAACAACACAGAGTCTAGAAAACAATACAAAAGATTAATGAAACCAAGAGGTGGTTCTTTAAAAGAATAAACAAACTTGACAGACCCTTAGCCAGACTCATAAAGGAAAAAAGAGAGAGGACTCAAATAAATAAAATTGGAAATGAAAAAGGGGAAATAACTACGGACTCCAATACAAAGGATCATAAGAAAATAGTATGAGCAATAATATTCCAACAAATTGGACAATCTGTAAGAAATGCACACATTCCTAGAAACATACACTCTCCCAAGAATGAATGAAAAAGAAACAGAAAATCTGAACTGACTGATTACCACCAGTGAAATAGAATCAGTAATCAAAAAGCCCTCAAAAACAAAAATCATGAACCAGATGGCTTCATAGGCAAATTTTACCAAACATTCAAAGAAGAATTAACACCTATTCTTCTCAAACTATTCCAAAAAATCCCAGAGAAGGGATGGCTCCCTAACTCCTTTTATGAGGCCACCATTACCTTGATTCTAAAACCAGACAAAGACATTATAATTAAAGAAAACCACAGGCCAATATCTCTTATGAACATTGATGTAAAAAACCTCAATAAAATATTAGCAAACCAAATTCAGCAATACTTTATAAATATCATACACCATGATCAAGTTGAATTTATTCCTGGGATGCAAGGTTGGTACAATATCCACAAATCAATTAATGTGATACAGCACATTAACAAATTGAAAGATAAAAAATCATATGATCATATTAATACAATTAATTAGATGCAGAAAAAGCATATGACAAAATCCAGCATCCATTTATGATAAAGGCTCTCAGCAAAATGGGAATAGAGGGGACATATCTCAACATAATAAGGCCATATATGACAAACTTACGGCTAACATCATACTCAATGGGGAAAGGCTAAAAGTTTTTTCCTTAAGATAAGGAAGAACACAAGGATGACCACTTTCACCACTCCTCTTCAAAGTTATATTGGAAGTCTTAGCCACAGCAATAAGACAAGAAAGAGAAATAAAAGGTATCTGAATTGGAAAGGAAGAAGTAAAACTCTCACTATTTTCCGATGACATGATTCTATTTATAGAGGACCCTAAAGATTCCACCAAAAAAACTGTTAGAACCGATCAATGAATTTAGTAAAGTAGCATGTTACAAAATAAATATTCAGAATTCAGTAGCATTTTTATACACCAATGATGAACTTTTAGAAAGAAAAACTAAGAAAGCAATCCTATTTACAATTGCATCAAAAACAATAAAATACCTGATAATCAAATTATCCAAGGAGGTAAAAGACCTGTTCTCAGAAAATTATGTCATTGAAAAAAAAATTTGAAGATACAAATGAATGGAAGCATATACTATGCTCACGGGTAGGAAGAATCATCATCATTGAAATGGCCATACTACCCAAAGCAAACTATAGATTCAATGCAATCCCTATCAAAACACCAATGGAATTTTTCAGAGAGCTACAATAAATAATTCTAAAATTTATATGAAACCATAAAAGATCCTGAATAGCCACGGCAATCTTGAGAAAAAAGAACAAAGTTGGAGGTATCACACTACCTGATATCAAACTATACTTTGTGCTGCAGTAATCAAAACAGCATGGTACTGGCATAAAACCAGATATATTGATCAATGGAACAGAATAGAGAGCCCAGAAATAAATCCATGCCTATACGCTAACTTAATATATAACAAAGGAGGCAAGGATATACAAAGGGGTAAATACAGTCTCTTCAATAAATGGTGTTGGGAAAATTGGACAGATACATGCAGAAAAAAGAAACCGGACCACCTTCTTACATCGTATAC
This sequence comes from Macroglossus sobrinus, assembly GCA_004027375.1. Lineage (NCBI taxonomy): Eukaryota > Metazoa > Chordata > Mammalia > Chiroptera > Pteropodidae > Macroglossus > Macroglossus sobrinus. The sequence goes on from PVKZ01008323.1 coordinate 14,100, forward strand.
AAAAATAGACTCAAAATGGATTAAAGACTTAAATGTAAGACCTGAAACCGTAAAACTTCTAGAAGAAAACATAGGCAGTATACTCTCAGATATTACTAACAGTAATTTCTTTTTGGATATATCTCCTCAGTCAAGGGAAACAAACAAACAAAAAAGTAAACAAAGGGGACTACATCAAAATAAAAAGTTTTGTACAGCAAAGGAAACCATCGACAAAACGAAAAGACAACCTGCTAAATGAGAGAAGATATTTGCTAATGATGGATGCATCTGATAAGAGGTTGATATAAAAATATGTAAAGAACTCATACAAATCAACAACAACAAAAAAATCCAATTAAAAAATGGGCATAAGACCTGAACAGATACTTCTCCAAAGAGGAAATACAGATGGCCAATAAACATATGAAAAGATGCTCAAGGTCACTAATCATCAGAGAAATGCAAATTGAAACCACGATGAGATATTACCTGACACCTGTCAGAATGGCTGTCATCAATAAATCTAAGAACAACAAGTGTTGGGGAGGATGTGGAGAAAAGGAAACCCTCATGCATTGTTGGTGGGATTGCAAATTGGTATAGCCACTATGGAAAACAGTCTGGAGGTACTCAAAAAATTAAAAATGGATATAGCTTTTGACCTAGCAATTTCACTTCTGGATATTTATCCAAAGAAAACCAAAGCAATAATTCGTAAAGATCTACGCATTTCAATATTCATGGCAGTGCAATTTATAATTGTCAAGATATGGAAGCAACCTAAATGCCCATCGACAGACTATTGGATAAAGAAGTTATGGTGCATATATACAATGGAATATTACTCAGTCATAAAAAATTAAATCTTACCATTTGTAATGACATGGATGGACCTAGAGGTTCTTATGCCGAGTGAAATAAGTCAGAGAAATATAAAGACCATATAATTTCACTTATATGCAGAATCTAATGAACAAAAAGAAAAAATAATCAAAAACAGACTCACAAATATAGTGGACAATTTGGTGACAGAAAGAGGGGAGGGGGCTGAGGGACTGGGAGAATGGGGTCAAGGATTAAAGAAGTACAAATTAGTCGTTGATAGTTGGTCACAGGGATGGGGAGCACAGCAGTGGGAATGCAGTCAGCAGTAATATGAAGGCTAAGCGGAGGGCAGGGGAGGGAGGGAGCAACTGGAGGGATTGTTTTATGAACTATATAAATATCTAACCAATGTACGTATACTTTAAACTAATAAAAATAATTAATAATTTTAAAAAAGGAAAAAATTAAGAAAATAAAAGGCATCGGGAAAACTGAACAGATACATGTGAAGAAATGAAAAAGGACTACCTTCTTACAACATATACAAGAATAAAATCAAAATGGATCAAAGACTTAAATGTAAGGCCTAAAAGCCTAAACAAGAAAAAACATAGGCAACAAACCCTCTGCCATTGCTCTTAGTAATATTTTTTTTGATATATGTTCTCGGGGAAAGGAAAGCAAAAAAAAACAAAACAAAACAAATAAAACTGCCTCAAACTAAAAAGTTTTTCAATGGTAAAGGAAGTCATCAACACAACAAAAAGACAATCTACTGAATGGGAGAAGATATTCACCAATGATCCACATGATAAGAGGTTAATATCAAAAAATGTATAGGGAACTGATACGATTGAACACCAAAAAATAAACAGTTCTATTAAAAATGGGCAGAAGACCTGAATAAGCATATCTCCACAGAGGACATTCAAATAGCCAATAGAGATAGAAAAAGATGCTCAATGTCTGTAATCATCAGAGAAAAGCAAATTAAAACAACAAAGAGATATCACATCATACTTATCAGAATGGCCATCATCAGTAAATCAATAAAAATTAGTGTTGGCAAGGATGTGGAGAAAAGGGAACCCTTGTGCACTGTTAGTAATGTAAATTGGTACAGCCATTATGAAAAACAGTTTGGCGGTTCCTCAAAAAACTTATACATACAACTAACATGATCCAGCAATTCCACTCCTGGTTATCCGAAGAAACCCAAACCAATAATTCAAATAGCTATGTGCACCACTATGTTCATTGTGACATTATTTCCAATAGCCAAGATATGGAAGCAACCTAAGTATTCATCAACAGACAATTAGATAAAGAAGAGGTGACACATATACATGATGAAATATTACTCAGCCATACAAAAGAATGAATTCTTACCATTTGGGACAACATATGGACCTAGAAGATACTCTTGTAAGTGAAATAAATCAAACAGAGAAAAACAAAGATCACACTTATATGTGGAATCAAAATAATACTATAAATGAACAAACAAACAGAAACAGACTCATGGATACAGAGCACAAACTGATCATTGCTAGATGGGAGGGGAATGTAGGGGCTAAGTGAAAAAAGTGAAGGGATTGAGGAATACAAATTGGTAGTTACAAAATAGTCATTGGAATGAAAAATATAGTAATAGGGAGTATAGCCAATAATATTTTAATAAAGATGTATAGTGCCAGGTGTGTACTAGACTATTCAGGGGGATCTTTTTATAAATTATGTACATTCTAACAATGACACTGCACACCTGAAA